>VZTD01005123.1:180880-212767 GCA_013397725.1 Rhagologus leucostigma | reverse complement strand
TGCGGAGGAAGCGGCGGCGGGGCCGGGGGCTGCCGGCCCTCCGCGGCGGAGCGCGTCCCGCTGCGCGCCTCTGCCGCCCCCCGCGGATTCGTGTAAATAAATAAATTTCTGTTTTAAAAATAAATGAAACGGGGAGGGGAAAAGAAAAAAAAGTCCGAATACACCTTTCCAAAAAGCAAAGTGGCCCGCTGCAGCCGTGCACGGCTCCGTGCGATGTGGGTCGGGGGGTGCGCTGGCCGCAACCCCTGCGCGGCCGCGGAGCCCGTGCGGGGCCGATCCCGCCGGCCCGGCTCTGCGTTTGCCCTCCTCCCGGCGGTGGCCCCGGCCCTGCGGGGTCCCACACACCTGCTCCACGCAGGCCGCCCGCCCGGTCGGTGTTCAGGCGATGGGACAGGCAGGGAGTTGGGTTTTAGGACTTTTTGTAGAAACGGGGCTCAGGTTTGTCCCTGCGCCAGGCCTGAAGAATTTTTTTACATTGAAGAGGGGCTACTGGAGCTGCTTGAAGATGAGTCAATCTGGAGATGACCGGAGAAGCAGAGTTAACCTTTAAAGCTGGTTAAACCCACAGAGCTGGGAAATAGCGATGGCTCAAGCCCCCCTGCCACCCCGAGCAGCAACATCGGGGGCCAGGGATGTGTGATGCTGAGACTACCCCAGTTGAAATGGGGCACCATCTCGGGGAAATGCCAAGCCGAACGGGGGCAGGATTTTCCGGGCACCTTGCTCTGCTCAATACAGGAGGGGAAAAGAGACGTTTGATAAATTCTGCCCATTTTTGTCGATATAAGAGTGATTGGCATGATAATCTCATCTATAAACTACCCCGAACCTAAAAGGAATAAAATGCATAAACAAAGCTGTGACCGTGAGTTCGCTTGGACAGGCAGCACTGGGAATGGATGCACCCTGCCCTCCAAGCCTCTGTTTTCAGAGATGGTTCCTTCAGGCACGGACCTGTCTCGCGTAGTTCACAGGATGGCTGCTCCTCTGAGGAAATGGCACTGGTGTGAGAATGGTGAGCAGCTTTCCCTCCACCAGAAGAAGGG
The DNA here is from genome assembly GCA_013397725.1 of Rhagologus leucostigma. Classification (NCBI taxonomy): domain Eukaryota; kingdom Metazoa; phylum Chordata; class Aves; order Passeriformes; genus Rhagologus; species Rhagologus leucostigma. The sequence goes on along the minus strand of VZTD01005123.1, from coordinate 211,721 downwards.
GAAGTCTCCGCATCCAAACGAGGATTCTCCTAAACGGAGCTCACCTGTGCCCTCGGTGATCCAGGGATTTGTTTCGAGGCCCCACCGAGGAATTGGTTTCTGACATGTACGAAACAGCACCTTCCCAGGGGCCTGAGGAGGCGTTCAGGGTGTTTAATCGTTCTGGCGTCTGTTGTTTAGGGGGCGCGGGGAGGCACCCGGCACCATACCTAGTGCCAGCATCCTCTCCTCTCTCCCTCTCTTCCTGTCTCTCTCCTTCTCTCTCTCCTTCTCCTCTCCTCTCTCCTCTCTCCTCTCCGGCAGGCGGCTGTTGCCACCCAGCGGCCGCCGCTGGCCCCAGGCTCGGGGCTCGGCCGCGACAGCCGGGACCCCCCTCCGTCCCTGCGGGAGTGAAGAGCTCGCTCGCCTCATACCCGCCTGGGAAACTGAGGGAGCGAGGCGGTGCCCTCTCATCTGTCTTGTGTGCACTCCCGCCTGCCGATGTGTGAAACGGGGCTGGCTGTGGCTGGTTGAGTTCTCGGGGGTTAAAAGGGACAGAGATTGCAGGACAGCAAGGGAAATGAGTTCAGGTAAGATGGATGATGCTCTGTGCAATCACGGACTACGGGCTGTACCTCATCAGGGCGTGCGTGTGACTCACAGCGTGGTTTACTGCGAGACCACAAGCTCATCTCATCTCCATCCATGTGAGAGACTCCCAAAAGTAAGGTGCTTGCAGAGAACTAAGAGATGGTTTTTGACGGCAGAAGGGGTCTGTCAAACAAGTAACATCATCACCACCTTTATATTCTTTCACCAAAAGAGAACGAAGAAAAAAAGGTCTCTCAACACTGAAAGTAACCTGACATTTCCATGTAACCGTTTCCATGGTTTAAATGGGACAAGTGATACAGGAAATCAGAGCAGCCGTAACGAACCAGGCTGCTGATTCAGTTTGTCACTGTGCTGGTGACTGAGTCTAATGCAGTTGGTCCTGACACTGAAAATACATCAGACAGAGATGTTGAGTAACACAGAAACCCTGTCTGGGCAAGCTGCACAGTGATGTTCTAGCAAGATGAGTTTTAAAGCCCAGAGAGTAAATCAGTGTGGGACTGATGCAAAAGATGCGTATAAAATCAATGGGCTTTTGTGAGGAGGAATTGACAATGTCACTGATTTTGCTTATGGTATTTAGAAGTATTTTGAATGTAGAAATGCAAGTGAGGCCAGCTAAATGAACAGAGTGTACTGAGGGCACATGATCAGTAAAATAAGAGCTTCATAATTCATGACTGATTCCTGATGGAAACAGGTACAGCATAAATTTATGAGGTACTCAGTTTGAAAGGGCTTTAGTAATGATGCTTTTTCCTCACCAGCTCTATATTCATCACTTTGCTATAGGAACGATAGCTCCCAGCTTTGTAAAAAATTTTAATAGGAAAATAGTGGTCATGGTTGACCAGAAAGCTTGCTAACACCAAACACAGCTGAAACTGTACCAAAAAATATGAAAAACACAAGGGAAAATCCTGGGAAGTGTTTGCTTTAAGCAAGAGCATTAGCCTTGAGTCATAGGAAACAAAAACTGTGCCTTGAAGAATGACAAATTTGGACTCTGTAAAAAAGCAAAACAAAATTATGTGCATTTAAAGCCTTATTCTTAACATTAAACGTCAAAAGCATTGCACCTGACCTGTATGGCTCTAACTGAAGGGAGCGGCATCTTAAAGCAATTATTATGCTACCTGAATGGGTGATAAACATCTATTACAGTGTCACGAGTTTGCGTCACAGTATTGCTTTTCACCTTGCTTGTTTGTCTGAGCTCAGCAGGATAAAACAACAGTTAAAAAGACATCCAAAACAAAGGCAATATGGTTTTGGAGGCAGATGGAAGAAATAGCAAGAGGCTCAGGATTTATTAAGGAACATGCAATCACTACACAAAGTCAGCTAAGAAATCATTATGGGGCTTTTAGGTAGCAGAATAAGATGCTGACTACTCAAGATCTGATCCTGCAAGTCCTTTCACACACATTTACCTTTATGTGAGTCAGCCCACCAAAGTTAATCAGACTTATAAGAAGAATTAGCTGTATGAAGAATTGGAACTTGCTTAGGAATACAAGCAGCAGCTCACCTGCAGAAAGCTCTTTTGACACTTAGAGAGGCAAAAGCATCGCCAGCAGGCATCAGTCAGGTCTGGTGGCATGAGGGACAGATTATTTTTTTGAGATGGCTTTCTTATCCATGCTTGGGCAACTGACCAGACAGGATCCCACAAAGCCTGCTCCTTCTTCAGTGGCTTCCCAGATGCCCGCTGTACAGCAGATGTATTATTAACAAACAAGCTAGAAAGTTTGTGATGCCCAGCAATACTAAACTTCCCAACAACCTGAAAGGGGACACCTTTTCCCTGTACCTTTGTGTTAACATCAACAGGCTTTCAGCAGCAATCCTGGTTCCAGGTGACCTGCCCACCCTTTTATTTCCTTGGCTCACGCACAGGCAAGTTGGAGAGAAGCAAATGATTGTTTAAAGCCCGGCCTGAGCAGGCACGAAACAAGCAGGATGTATGCTTGCACCTTGCACCCACAGTGAGAAGGGACATTGCTGCGTTTTTTTTCTGAAAATCTGCAGAGATTTTCTATTCTAGAAAAAAATCAAAACCACCAATCATCACCTACCAAAAAACCAACAAGAGTAAACTAAATTCGAGTAACCTGAAAGAAGCATTAAGAGCAATATAGGTAAATACAACTATGACATCTGAAGAGGTTCATTGCCTTATGGTGTTGGAGCACAGCTTAAATACTGGTTTTACTGCAAGAGTCCACTAAGACCGTGCCCACAGGTGGGGAATTTGCACATATACAAATTAGCAAGCCGCTCCTGACACAGCCAATGGCTCTGTAAATGCTTTTTGGTGCAGTGTCCAGTGAGGCATTTGGCTGTGCCACCCAGTATGGCTGTGCTTCCCTCAGTTCCAGGCATTCACTGCTAATCCCTCCCATGCCAGCATTCATTTACTCTGCATGTCTTTGTTCCTGCAAGAGCTTTCTAACTCTCCCTGAGTAAAACTAACCACCAACCACATGACCTTTCATGTTTGTTTCTGTCCGTGAGACCACAATACCCACGGATCTATGGTATCTGCCAAGCTGGATGAAATACCTTGAAAGCAATATTCTTGTAGAGACTTGCATGGATGCACATAATTCTCTGCTATCAGGTGCACGCCACCATTTATTGCTCAGACTCTCTCATCTGGTTTGCTCAACGTGTGGCCCAGCATTGCTGCCTAGGAAGCAGCTAGCGTCTGTCATACAGAACATGTTAAAAAACAGTTTTCTGCATGTGAAAAGTATGGGAAAAGGTAGTACCCATGAAGCCTGGAGGCATATTTTCTTCATTCTTAACCAGGATTGTGGCAGGCTAACCTGAACAAACTTCCTCACTTCTTCAGAGTGCATTCCTAAAATGGGAGATTGCCTTTCATCCTGCCGGCGTTGCAAATGCTACAGGTGTGGAGTGGATCCTTTTTGGCTGGAAGCGCTTACAGAGCAGATAATGCTACTGTAAAACACTTAAAAGCATGCCCAACCTGCAATTATGGTTTATTTCATGGGGTTTAATTGCACTCATCAGGAAAGGCAGCTGGATGAGATACTAGGATAATACCCTTAGGGTCCAACATAGCAAACAGCTCCCGGCTTTCAGAAGCCTTTTACTGTACTCATCCCTCAACCATCTTCACTTATGTCAGGATCCATAAGCCCCATGGTTTGGATTGGAAGGAGGCAAACCAGCTGCATCCAGCCCTGGATATCTCTTTCTTTGACATCTCTACTTCACTATGTGGCAATAGGGTCTTGCCTTCACAAGAGCTGAGCTGTCTTGCCACCTTTCGCAAGACACCAACCTGTGCTTGTGACTGAGGCAGTGCTGCCCATGCCCTTTCTTTCTGCTGTGTGGAAAAGGATTGGACACCAACTTCCCAGCTGAAACTGCGGAGGAGCAAAGCAGGCAGCTTCTGCACGAAGGAACAGGAAATGGAAACAGTCTTCTAGACAAACAGGAACATCCATCTCTGATTCATAAAGTTTTATTGCCCTTGTTAAAATTCCTAAAGTAAAAAGGGGGAAAGCACTTTTTTTGAGTAAATGCTTTGAAATAAAGACCAACACAGTTCATTTTAACAACTTTCTTTGAAGCACCTGTTAGCTTTGAAAAGGTTGTTCCCCTCAGTTGCAAGTAACCTACGTCATTAAAAATTTCATTTTAGACTTAATTTTATATACATTATTTACAGTTGGTATCTTTATAGATTTAACACCTTATTTTGGTCAAGGGAGTTGATTCTTGGTGCTTGGTAGCATGATTGTGTTAGTCATGTATGTTTTGCTTTCGCTCCTTATGTTTATTTACATTGCTCTAGCAGGACTACTACAGAACCAACCTCAGGGTTAGAACTGGAAAGGTTTAAAATTAACATGGGGATTCCCCTCCAAGCTGAAAACAAACTTGTTTTCAACTTAAAAAAGTAAAATTTCAGACTGGATTGGCAGTATTCTACCACAGAGGAGACTTAGCATTATATTCATCAAGGTTTCCCCAAACAGCAAACCTTCCCAATCAATTCTATGAAATGCATTTCCCACATCAAATTAGATGCTGCCCCGCCCCCCTTCCAAAAATTAGATATGCATCTTTTGGGTTTTAAAAAAAAAAAGTATTTGCACTTTCCACTTCCTTCAGTGCAAGTTTCATCCAAAAGCTTACCAGCACTATTTCCCCCCACTGCAGACCATCACCCACAAAAGATTAACACAGTCGACCTTTCCCACCAATTTAGAGCAACTTAGGTTGAAAAGTAGTAAAAGAGAGGATGAGAGGTATGGCAAGACAGACACCTCATTTGAAGTCTCCCCCCAGTGACAGAGGAAAGGAAATGACCTCATGAGGTTTTTACTACCAGCTTTGACAGACAATCATGCACACACCTACTCTACAGCGTGCCTGGTACTGGCTGGGCAGGAAAAAACCCAATTAAATGGAACTACAAGATAATCTTATTTCACTTACAAGGCTAAGTTATGAAAAAGACTGAGGAGAAATCTAGTTTGGCCTGCTACTTGTACTGAAGTGGAAAAATCAGGAGCTCCAGTTGCAACACAGCTTTCTTCCATTTCAAAACTTAGAATGCTGGAGAATTAAAAGAATAACATCAGCAACACATTTTAGACAGCATTTGCTTTCCTCAATCCATCTTTGATTTTGTCTTCCTGAGAATTTAATACAAATGTCTTTTTAAAAGACGGAGCATTTGAGATTTTGAGTTTACTTTGAGAATAAGTATCTTGGCACCACTTTTCCCTCGCTATTATTCTGGGGGCAAGCTAGACACTCAAGCCTTTCCTATTACAGAGCTCCAACATAATACAGTGATTTTCTATACAGCTGCGTGCTCAGTGCTGGTACAGAAAGACATCTGCCCGAACTATTACTTCTATTGTTTTCCACTAGGAAGAATAAGCATTGCTTGGCTCCTCAGGATTCACAAGCACTTCCAGAGAGCACAAGCACTAGTTACATATTGGCAGTACCTCCAGCAACAAAGGCAGGTTTTGTCAGTTTAATCTCACTTTCATTATAGTTTGAGGGTACTTGGTCTGCTTACAATACACTGTTGAATTTTTTGCATCCTTTTTTACCTCTGCCCCAAGCTGCTAAAATGGAAGGATATGTTGCCCCCTCTGCTGTCCTAATAATTAAGAGACTCCCGCTGAGCTGATCTCAGGTTTAAAAAAAGAAAAACCCAAACCAAAAACCCCACCACACCAAGCCCTGCAAATGAATTTATCCATTCCTCTTCATCCTGTCAAAGAACTTAAGTTACAGGCTTTGTTGATTCTCCATTTATTTTGAGAAATATAAAATATGAAAACTAGTTAACAGTTCTGGCACAAAAAATGATGACGCAGTAAGCACAAAGTTTCTTTTTACAAATAACGCTATATATCTTTACCATTTAAAAGTGCCTAGAGTTTTTCACAGCAAATAAACTTTATTCACCTATATCGTTTTTCCTTATTAAAATATTAAATCTATTTAAATTGCACGTGAACACCTTGGTGAAGTAAACTAGAAGTAAAATTATAATAAATCTGTATATAAAGCAAACAGTCATTAGAAACTACAGGGAATGGAAAAGACTATCAAAGCCTAAATTGAATCTTAAAGACTGACCAAGAAAACAAGAGACAAGACACCAACTGATATGGCACAAGTGATTAAATTATTGACAATTAGACAATAAGTAGAAAGTAAAGCCTATTTGAAGATCTTCACAGATCTAATACACTGCTAAAACATTTCAATGCAGAGGTTTTGTAACATTTAAACTGGCAAAGAGTTTTTCAACTGCTAAACATTTTTCCACAAGATTACAAGGCATCTCCTTCACTTTATATTGGACCTTAAAATGAGTACATTGGTAGATGGAGAATGTGCATAAGAAAACAAAATTTACACCAAAGGTTGCTGTAGTTGACAATTTACCTTGTTTTGACAGTAAAACAGTTGAGAAGTTTATCAGTTAAAATTAACATCATTAACTTGCAACAGCAAAAACGAGAACATTGAAAAAGATTATTCTTCTTGCTTTAAAAACATACCTTGTTCCAATTTCCACAACTGCCGAGGGGTTCAACCTGCAATTTCACTGTCAATACAACCACTTACACTATGCAAAACCAGGTCTGCAAAACTGAAGTGTCTGTAGATCAGGGCCATAACTTTCACCTGGTAGTCTTACTTATCCTTCACAGACACCTGCACTGAATTCTATCAGTCATTACTGGGAGGTGAGTGGTGATCCAAGATGTCCAACCTGAAAGCTTTAGAGGCCCAGCTGCCATAGTATTGTGTGTGCTCTGACCTTCTGGGTTATGTTTCTTAAACGCAAACCCTTTAACTTTTCAAGTTGAAGATCCAAAAATTCAAGTATCCAAAGGCTTACTGGTTTTAAGTCCTGACCTGCAAGCTTGCGCTGGTCATTTACATGAGCATTTCTTTCAAACTACAACACAACCAATTCACCCATTTTGGTATCTTTTGCAGGTGGTCAAAAGAGTATTTGATTTGCATCAAACAAGAATAACACAGATCATAGGGTCTGAAGAAGTGTTCAAGGCCAGGTTGGATGGAGCTTGAGCAACCTGGTCTAGTAGAAGGTGTCCCTGCCCATGGCAGCGGGGTTGGAATGAGATGATCTTTAAGGTCTCTTCCAACCCAGACCATTCCATGATTCTATGAATAGCATTGTTATGTTGCTTTAAGAAACACAGCAATGTTGACAATGGATATATGATAAATGCTCCTTTATGTCATTCACATTAAGCACCACGGGAAATACATATGCACACTAGATTTCTTTGCACTGAAGCCAAGCTGTTTAAAAATGCAGGAATACACTATATTCTCAAAATTAGTATTATATTATAGGCATGCACAACTTCACATATCTAAACAAAATCAGGAGGCAGGACCTAAAACATAGGCTTTGTGAAGAATTCAACAGTGCCTCAACATTTGCAGTCTAATGAATTTTCACCACTTAAAATGAGAGCGCCAATGTGATCCTCTCCAAAAAAATATGTTTATAACCAGGTATTAAAGAAGTTCAGTCTATGTAAAGAAAATTTGAAAAGTGATCAACCTAATTCAGAGAGGGAAAATAAATAGCCTCAATAAATTACATTCTAAGGTTTTCCAGTTAACCACCTATTATTTTTCATCTCAGTTTAATTGAATATCTCTTCTTAAATAGATATAGAGAATCTCTTAAGAAAAGCAATCAATTTTTCCTATTTTGGTTGTTAAATATTACTTTCAAAGAAGTGAAAGTGCCCACTTTTACACATAATTTTAGATTCAGAGTACTGAATGAAAATGGAAATATGACATCGAAAACACAGCAGTGCTAACAAATACAAAATATGCAGCTTTTGAAAAAAAAAGCAGCTCACAAGGCACTTACTATAGTGGTCCATTAAATAAACTGTATACGTAGTGCACCCTTAAAACATCATTGTTATGCATCAAGCTTTTTCAGTGTTAAACGAGATTTATTAGAAACAACCACTGGGTTCTGTGTATTCTGAAGCAGTTATTGAGCAGCCTTGTTTCATATAATGTAAATGAAACAAAATAGAAGTGGGTCATATAAGGAGAGCATTTTATGTAATTTCTCATGTGAAAGCTTTTCCGTGCAGTGATAAAACGTTGTGTGGAAGGCCGTTCTGACACACACCTCTCCCCTCTCCTGACCCCTCTGCCCTAAAAAGCTACATTCCTGCTACTGGAAGAGCCTGGCATTTTAATTACAATTGATTCTATCATCAACTACTGGTTTGGCTCATCATTTGCAGCTTTGAAATTAATGTGCATAACAGTAGCATCAAGCCACTTTCCTTTCCAGAGCAAAAACTGGCAGATTAAGTATCTGTAAAAATTGTACATTGTTTCAATGGCTTAAAATGCTGAGTCATAACTGACACACTTGATACTGGTTTGATTTTTTTTTTTTTTGTCCACAACATACTTCAAGGGCCAGAAGAGCTACAGACCCGATCACATCTCCTAGCATTTCTCTGTGGGAACGGGTTCTTCATCTCCCTTCAGAAAGTATGCATATATTAAATCATACTTTTTAATTACTCCCACACTGAGACAGCTTGGATCATACAAACGTATTTGCCATCTTCGGGTTTCCACAGTCGTTATGTTGGACAGAATAAGGAAAGCTGTCATTGACAGAAGGATCTGTGGATTGGCCAAAGGAAAAGTTAACATTCTAAATCAAAAGCAGTCCCAAAACGTTAGCAAAAGATACCAACTTGTTCAGGGGACTTCAATCTACTTCAGCCCGGTCTGTCATGGTACTTATTTCATCCATAAGCACCAAAGTGAGAAAACTTAAGTATTTGTCCAGAATTACCACACATAGTCCATTCTGCAGATCACTTACAAGCTCTCCAAATTCCTTCCAACTCAAATCACCAAAAAAAAAAGGGTATCTAATCCTCATTCACACTTTTGCATAGTTTGGCATTTTCTGGATTTGTACTTTTGTTTTTTCTTTCATAGCTTTTGAGGGGACTCCTCTGTCACACATGCAAGTACTTCCAGTCTAAATCCTTCAGGAGCAAAACTGAGTCCCACTTAAGCAGCAAGCTGTCCAGGACTGCTTGACATTCTTCTTTCCACTCAAAGTAAAGATTACTCAGTTTTATCTGCACTTTCAGATTTTTCCCTTTGCATCATGCAGCGACGAACTATGCTGTCAAAACTTCCTAGGTAAAACAGGCCAATGATGCGAAAAATGCCCATGCAAACAACCTGGAAACAGAGAGAAACAGCTTTCAATTCATTTAGGATCCTGGATTGCAGTGTATTATTGAATCATAAAATTTAAAAAAAAAGTTCTAGGCAGCCATGTTACATAATCTTCAGAAAACAAACTTACCAAACCAAGCTAACTATGTAACAGTCCAGGACTGAGTAGCAGGGAATACTCTTAGCTCACTCACCAATTTGCTGCTTCAGCTTGAAAATACTACTGCAGTTTCCTAAACCCAAGTGCCACAGCATTAACAGCCATTTGATGAAAAAATAATCCATCTTTGCATAATGTTCTACATTCTAAACGCATTTTAAACTATCAGAAATTATGACAACAGATCCGTCCCAAATCCTACCTGCTGAAGACCTTCAGTAATAGAAGTGACTGGTGACATTCCACTTGTCAATATTGACAGCATGTAACCATCTGATCCAACTGAGCTGTTGAAGTTCCCTTGCTGGATGGAAGGATTAAGAAAACAAAAAGTAATTTACTCAGTTGTGGCAAATCATGATGTGTCTTCTTTCAACAGCTACTCTTGATGGACACAGGTTACTGACATCACTAACAACAAATATTTTAATGTAAAAAAATATTACCCGAATTAATAAAAAAATATTCAAAAATATTTGGGGCTATACAGAAACATTCTAAAAGGCATTCACTCAAAAATGGTAAAGGAAGCTAACCTCTCTTTAGAGAGAGGCGTGCTAAATTACTGCAGCTTTTTACAAGATAAAAAGGCTGCAAATTCCTTCTTGAGTAATGCTTACTTGTAGAGAAAATGCGTGATAGTCTTCACAGCTATAAGCATATTTCAGAAACGGGATGATACCCTCACTCTATTAGATCACCAATCACTACTGTAATTGTATGACAAATACAGCTTGCCTTTTGTTAAAATTAGGTTGCTTATCACATGAGATTTGGCAAGGGGGTGTATTTCAAATGCTAGGTAGCAGGTTCTCCTTCACCTACATCAAGGATTTTTAACTGTAAGACACATCTGCTAAGCAATTCAGCTGTCAGAAAAGGGGGGACAGACACCAGGAAGAAACCCAAAAAACCAAACAACTTTAATTACTTAACAGAAAAATTCCAGTTCTATAGCTCTTACTCCCAGGCTTCTCTCATTTGTTTCCATTTGACTTTATGCCAGAAAACAGACTTTCTGAAACACTGTGGGACTAAATCTGTGGAATGTGGAAGTGAAAGGAAAAGGTGGCTTTCCTGAATCAGGGTTAGGGGTGAATCTATGCAAAGTAGTAGAGGTTATTAGACCTGGTTATTTCCCAACATGCACCTGAGTACACAGACACCTTGTCGTTTCTATTTCAGTCTCTCAGCTGATGGCTAGAGTCCATAAAGATCATGTCTGAACTAATATATGATCCAAAGTGCAGAAAGTATGGTATAGATATACCAGATGCTTAAGATGAGAGAGGAGATTAGTTTTCCTTAATCAGCAGAGAATACTGTGTTGAGGTAGTACTTGCTTTTAAAACAAAATCAGACATAATTTTGTGTTTATGTGCTGTATTTGTGAAAATACTGTAAAAACTTCACAATTGAACACCTGCTGTAGCTGTAAACCATGTCGAAGATCAAGAGTATTTGGAACTGCAAAGTAATTGCACATTTTAGGATTCAATGGGTGTGCTTTATGATCATGAAATTTCATGTTTGTTTCTATTCCGAGGTGCTTTATTCAGCATGCAGGCATTCCCTAGCACAAAGCATTGAAAAAAAATTCCTCAGAAAGGCAATACACTAAGAACAGCATTTTAGGTATTTTAATCACTCATAAATCACAGACTTCAGATATTGAAAGCCAAAAAAGGTCAGCTGCCTTCCTTTATTGTAAAATTATTTTTATATGAACTCATCTTGAAGAAAAATAAGAGAGTACAACAAGCTTTTGAGGTTAGACAAGTGGTATTTGATACATAAAAAGTCAGTAGAGTTTAGTGCTTTCAAGTCAGTCATAATCCATCTTTGAGACATTGCATCATAGTGATGCATCATTTTATTCTGTCTGTGTACAACTTCAGATACTTTTTACTTCTGAGAGATCGTATAAAATCATTTGTGGGCACAGTGGCAAGAGAAGAATAAAGAAAACAGCTTTTGTTCAAAGTAACCTAAGAGAACTGTTCTGTGTTAATTGGTTTTGCACTTAGCTTAGCCATTATCTTACAGTCTTAGGCAAGCATGACGTGATCCTAGTTTCTTTAACACAGAACATGCTCAAAAACCATCATTTACTTACTATGGCATCTTTCACTATAACTCTGGCGACTTGTTCTGCTTGGCAAACAGATGAGGTTTCAGAAATCAGCTTCGTCTCCAAGGGCTTTAATAGAAAAACACCCATTTAAGTTTGATTAACAGCACACAGGAGAGAAAAACATGAATGTCGAATTTTGGGTTTGAGTCTTTTGTCATGGATGACATCACTGCTAGCAAGTGGTATCATACTGCCACCTAAAACATCCATTTAAACAAAGGCATAAGCACGTTCATAAATAATAGTCCAATTTTACAAAGGGAAATGACAACTTTTCCTTGAGTAGTACTTTTTTGTATATAGTTTGTTACTACTATGAAAGTGGTTTTTCTCCCCAAGTATTTTATTTTCAGTAGAAGCTATCAAAATGCTTAAACTATTTTTCCTCAATACTTATACTAGCTCATTTATTGTTTTTGCCAGAAATGACGTAAAAGATTGGCCTGAAATATTTTAAAATCCTATAAAACAGCTTGCTTTTTTATTTTTTTCCAGGCCTACTCTAATATTGGGACTGATTTAATTCTGAGATTGTTATTTTTAAAAAAGCACTTGTAGGGAAAAGTTGAGCAACTACAGCTTTCTCATCATCAATTCGAAGCACCACAGTAATTAAATTTCACAGAAAGGGGCCTATTTCCCAATATCTGTAGAATTATGAGTTCTGATTTCAACAACCAAGCTCATTGAATTTTATTTTCTTTTAAAGTGGGTGTATTTTAAGGGTGGCCAGGGGGACATCAGCATCTTTGCCAGCAGTAATCACATACAAAACCCTTTTACATGATTTCCTACAGTGATATGGCTTATGTCATCAGATCTACATTTCACAGCCTCTATTTATTTTTGAGCTTACAGGCCAGTATCAAACAAATCTGAATGAGATACAGGGATATCAACAGTAATTCAAATACTCTAAATCTGGGAAAGAAATAGCAGCTGCTCGGGAACAAGAGGTAATGTTAATGACATGTTGGGAATAAGGCAGGCAGAAATTAGCCATTAAATACTTGATCTGGCTACTCAGCTGGCCAAGGCACGGCTGTCATTTGTGAAGCAGCTACCTCTAAAAATAAAAGCTTACTGATTAAACACAGGAAAGCTGTATCCTAGCTCCTGATGTTTTCTTTTACTATATTCAGTGATTACAGAGAAAAATAAGGAGATGCAAGGTAGAGGCGTATGTTCTACGGAGTATTAAATATTAATATTAATTCAGTAGTATTAAATAAATGCAACAATAAATGAGTATCTGAAATGTCAGAGCATCGTGTAGGCTAAAACAAAGCATAATTCTCTCCTAAAAGACTTTTTTGACAAATAAGATAAATCTCTCTGAATCTCTTTCAAAGAGAAATCTTAGATGAACAGTACATTCTGCTGGTGCCTGCTGGTTCCCTGAAATAGGCTATTATGAAGGAAAAAGTCCTAGAGAATATGCAAGCTATACAAGTATCTGCAGATGTCTAATTCTGGCACTTTATGCGGATGTGTGGGAGTATACATTTAATACAGAATATCTGTATCAAGAAATGATGAAGTAAGAATTGTGTTATACAATCCCTACTGATTCCTATTCAAAGGGTGAAAGACAAAATGGAATTCAAACTCAATTTCCAATTATACATGATGGTGCATGTTGAAAAGATGATAGCCTTAGATACCAGATTTCCAGTTCACAGTATGCAAATAAAAAATAAGAGGGTTTTTTTCTGGTTACCTGATGCTTTAGTCTGCACAGGGGGCCCGAATGTGATTTTTAGAATTATACTTCACATGTATGGACATGGCAAATGACAAGAGGTGACTAAAGGTCAAAACTTTCACTTTTAAGGCAATCCAAATGAAAAAGGCCTGCTGCTGACACATCCTTCTGAAAAGTGATACTGTCATTTTCACTATGAACACAGTGCAAGGGAGTTTCCTTTCTACTGTGATACTAGAGAACAGCCATTATTGAACTGGGTCAGTTCATGCATTCGTCCGACACGATTAAGTTGCAGGCTCCACTGAAGAACGGAGGTTTATATCAATCTGTCACATCTATCACAACAGCCACAACACATTATCAAAGAAGCAAAACAGGAATATTATATTCGGTTAATAAGGCCTTAATATCAAAACGAATGGAGATTTTACAGTTTACCATTCCCCACCAATATTCTGATTGTATGCTGGGATACTCTGCAATGTTTCAGATCTTAAAGGTAAGTAGTTCTTTAAGCCTCAGAACAAGAAACTACACAAAATTATCCTACAAGCTATATAAGTCTGAGTGGCTAAAAACTGATAAAACTGAAGCGTCTAAAAGTACTTCTTAAAATCTTAATATGCTTTAAAAATAATGATTTCAAAAACTGAAGCACAATTTACCTTTGTTTTACTTTCTTCTGCAAAGCCAGGAGTGTCAGTATCTGGAGGATAGGCCACTGTTATGTAGACATTATAAGGTTTTACCTGTGTTTTACAAAAGCATTAAGTGTTATTTTAATACTGACAGCCTTTATATGTCCCTTATAATTTCACACATTTCTCTTGTAATTAAGAAATTCAACAAGCATGAATTCAAATTGCTTCTAGGGTTAAGTATTCAGCACTTTCAAGACTTGCAGCTTTGTCAACTGAGAAACAGAAGAGCAAAGATTTTAAAAAGGTGGTTGTGGTGCTTCTTCTAATAAAAGTTTCTAAAAACTTTGCCAATTATTTGATGAATCCCAGTGGTTTTCAAGACATTTAGGAAGAATATTAAAGTAGTTCAGGTCTACAATTTTACCAATTTCAATTCCTAAAAGAAGACTAAACCATTGTCAAATACCAGTACCCAACATTTATAAACACAAGGCCAAAAAGGCTTTCACTGAGGGAAAAAAACCAACAAAAATGTAAAATTCAAATGTGTTATCTTTAAGAGGTATACTCAAGTCTCAAGGCTTTTCAACCCATGGTATAAACTTGAAAGAGGTCAAAGTCTAAGGAGACAAAAAATAATTGGAAAATGTGAGGGAAAATGGAGAGTCTTACATCAAGGATTGTATTTAGTTACGTATTTGTATCATAGAGTTACATCACTTAGTGCAATACTATTCAGAAACTGCTACAATGCAAATCTCCACTCCAATACAAATAAAAAAAGCTTTTAACGAAAATAATCAGAGGGCTACGATAAAGCAAAGTGTTTGTAAAACACTAAGCATTTTTATTTAGATTATGAAACATTCTATATTGATAACACTTACTGAAATACCACATCACACGCCCATAAACGTCCTATTTTAGTCTTGACAAATTCAGTCTTCACAAAAGTATCTGTCACCAGCCTGAAGAAAGACCCTGCATTCACACTGTTCTATTTGGCAGACCAGAAGTGATTAGAGGCAGTTTTACCCCACATTCTTATCCTTATCAAGGCATACAACAGGGGCTATGCAAGGGTCTAGAACCAAAGACAGGCATTTTATATATAAACACTTAATAATGCAAATATACATTCTTAACAGAAAAATGACAAAAGTAATTTTCAAATCATATTTATCTGTCTTACTACAATGTAGTCACCCACCTTGTTCCACTGAATAACAAAAATGGTGTTTGTTTGGTTTTGGTCTTAAAACAACCATAAGTTTAGATCACTGCAGTATAAAAAGCTCATATATATCAAAATATAGAAGGGTGAGTCACTGTCAACCCAATTTTTTTTTTGGTGGACAATCCTCAAATTCTAACTTGGGAGTTTTACTGTTCCATATGGTTCACATACCACTTACCATGGACTCTCAAACAAACTGGCTATCATTGGCCTCTCATGCATCCATGTGCTATCTTCAATGTCATTCTGCACTTAGAACCTTGAAGAACACTTTTAATCAAAAGTCTTAAAAATCTAATCCTTTTAGTTAAAATAAAAGATTAAAAAAATGTCTGCACACATGGTCATCCTCGGTTCTAGGAACAGATTCAATCTATTCCCTCTTACACAACTGAGATCAGGTTAGTTTCTGCAACCCCATGCAGAGCAATAGGATTTGTACTGCTGCCAAATAAGGGCAAATAACACACGGATATTAGCAATGCTGCACAATACAAAAAAAACCCCAACCTATTTAAATAAAAATGTCCTGTGCTGACAGTTAAAACAAAATTATTTGTAATAAAACTTACTTAAAATTACTGCACACATACCTCCATTTGCAGGGCTTCAGCCAACCCTCGAAGAGCAAATTTCGTTGGAGAGTAAGCTGTATAACCAAACAGGCCTAATTGCCCAGCCTGAGACGATACAAATACAATCCTTCCCATCCTTCGTTCCTTCATGGTAGCGATTACTGCTCGGCTCGGGTAAACACTACCCAGGTAATTGACTGCCATTAATCTCTGTACAAACAATATTAATATTTGAGTATTCGAGCCACAGATCCAGAATCCTTCAGCTGCTTGGTCCTATTTATCAAAAAAACCCTATTTCAGTCTGCTCTAACAATCAAGTTCACCAGATCTGTTCTGGCAAAAGAAACAACTGGTTTCTATTCTACAGCTTCATAAACTGTTTTATAGCTAAAAATCTCACTTCAAGCCAAAAGAAATCCTGTGAGTCTTAATAGCATCCAGGATACTGATAATACTGTGAACCATATGGCCTTGAAGGAAAAAAGAAGACTATTTGAGGGAAAATCTAACCTGAACAGTCTCCAAGAAGCAATCCATTTATGCATGATGCATGAAAACATACTGAAAGTTTAAAGAGCTTTCTAAAACAGGAAACAGGAAAAATGCTATGTATTTACATGTTTCAGAGATTTTATTCTTTGCCAGGATCAAGGGAAGTCTTTAATTTCACTCTCTACAAGACCTAAAACACAACTGACAGCCTATACAAGCAATAAAATGAATGATTCAAATTTATTATAAAATTATGCCCATTTAGTATTTTCAGATGATTCAGCATTATCTGTAGATGAATGGAGGTCTGAGAGCTGCGGGCACAAAGTAACCAAAATACAGGTGTTTCGGGGTTGCATTTTGTGTTTTCATCAGAGCAGCAGCTTCTCAAGCTGAAACAATTTGTGCGTCTCAGAACTGAAGACTGGTAACAGCTGCATTTTTCTTAAACAGATCAAAAATATTTTTGAAAAATCTTCAACAGAAAAAACTGAAACTATGCGAAATGGTTAGGGGAGAAGTTAGAGGCAACCCTTGCAAATCTGAAGAGGTTCTGACAGCTAGCACAAGTCAAGTGTAACACTGTTCAAGTCTGCAAAGACACAGGAATTCAATCTAATTGTTAGAATGGTTAAATAAGAAATTATCATATGATGAAATAAAAAAGTATGCTCACTCACTTCAAAAGAATTCACTTCAATATCCTCAAATTTTCCTGTAACTGATGTTCCTGCACAGTTGACAAGCATGTCAACTGGCCCCAACTTCTCCTGAGCCTGGAAGAGGGGACAGAGGTTAAGATACTCTTTATGAGGAAAAAACCTTCCTATATCACTATACCATATAAGAAACTATTTCCAACAGAAATACAACACAGAGAGGTAAGTTTCTTAAGGTACATAGGTGAATCACTTATTTTCTCACCTGTTTTAGAACATTCTCCACCTGTTCGTAGTCTTTAGACACATCAACAGAAATACAAAGTACGACCTAGAAAAGAAAAGTGAAAACACATTTTCACAACACACTAAGTCCAGTAACTGTTGACTCCAAGCCTTCCAAAACAAGACAAGTCCAATGGCATATCTCTTCCACAAAAAAAGTCTTTTTGACAAGATACTCTGCACTTCTTCCACACTGGAGAAAGCAATTGCTGCTCCCTCCAAGCTCCTCCCCCTCACACATAGGTTCTTATATAATAAAAATTACATTTAGAACAAATACGCACCTCATGATCTTCAAAGCAGCTACTCATGTGCAAAGTATCATTTCTAATTTACTGTACTAAGACACACTATTGACCAAGTTATTTACATGAAGTTTAGTAAAAGCTATTTTAACTAAGGCAATCAAAATTCCCCAGTGATATATTTAACTTTCATCAGCTAAACACAAGTCAAACCATTTGTGTGGCCTAGGCTCATCTTTAAAGAAAGAAATGTTCTTTCCACCTCATAGCAAGGCATGGTTGCAGTGTACCGTGAAACTGCAGCACCAACACTGCAAAAAAATCTGTTCCAAAATTTAGAAAGCAAGTGTTAAAAACCTGCTAATTTTAGTACTTGCAATGCACACTACTTCCTTCTTTCTTTTTTTTTTTTTAAGAATAGTAGTAAACCTAGCTGCATAATATTTAATTGGGACATCTCAAGGACTAAACAGAAATAAAAATTCTATGAGAAACTGACACACTGCACAGTGTCATAAATATCTAAAAAAAGTGAAGTAATGTGTACATATTTACTCCTTTCTGCTAATCAGACATTGAGGTGTTTACTTTGAAAGACACAGAAAAATTAAAACAACCAGGGAAGAAAGAAGCAGAGGGGAGGGCTGGGTAGGCAGGATGAAGGAAAACAGGTGATAGTGATACGGTTTTCTTGCAGCTAAAAGTTGGGCCCTGTTTTCCTTGAAAGTTACTGACTACTTTCAGCAAGATGGTCTCAGAATCTAGGTTCTGAAGCACCTTCAAGTCAACTTCTGGCCAAAGAAAGCACTGCTTCTTTTAGGTTACCACTTCCAAACTGTAAGACTGCTGCAAACACCAGGTGCTAAGAAATAAGCTACTCTCTCTGCTAAGCCATCAACAGAGCTCTGGGGCAATTCCTCATCTTGAAAAGAAAAGCTGTGGACACTGAAAAGCTTTAGCAGAGGGATTTTTCAGCTTTCTGCTGCATTCTGTGAGAACTTTATGTTTCTCACAGAAACTATGCAAAATACTGTTAAGGGTTTTTGTAAACTATTTCTCTATCTTTGCACCTGCTGTTTTCCAAAGGACTGTTATGATATCCTGAAAGAAATATTTTGAAATGGGTGTTGAGTGGACTGACCAATCACCCTGATGGGTGGTTGGTCAGAGGTCCAATAATCTTCTGCCATGCTGGCGACTCAACTTATAAAAACTGATTTATAATTAATTAAATAAGCCATTTTCTCCGGACTTTGGTCGTGTCCTTTCTCATCGTCCCAGGCTCAACAGTGACAAAAAGCCATCTCCTATTGCAATAAAAGGAGGGATTCCTGTATTCTTGTTCCAGCTTCTATCCTTTCTATTACTTTGGTCAACTAATTTAAAGTCAGCGGTGAAATAAAACAAAGTCATCAGTAGTTTGTAAACAAGCATGCTCACGAACGCTTATGGAGCACGTGGGCACACACACAAAAAAGGCTCATCACAGTGTAACTAACTGCTTTGGCAGCCAGTGGTTTGTCAGTCCTGTCCCTGGTCAGACTGTGACACTTGTTAGCTGCATAAACAGAATCTGCTTGCCATTCCTGTACAGCAGGTTGGCTATTCCTGCCTCCCAGCATTGTGTGTAGTTGGACATTAGAGTAAACTTGTGGTGCAAGTTATTGGCAGGAATCCCCTTAAGGCATTTATTACATATCTTTTTTGTAAGTTTAAGAAAACAGCAGCTGAATGCAAACAACATTGAATTATTATTTGGATGTCTTCGCCAAGATCAGTGAGGAGATTAAGCAAATCACAGTTCTCTATAAAAATTGGAGCAATTTGTTCATTTAACAGACTGCATAGATCAGTTACACTGTGAACAACACACTCGGGAACTACCATAGCTTTTCTTGACTGCTATCACATTTTACAGTTCACCTCTTTGCTTCTATTATCATACATTCTTTCTGCTACCATATGCTAATTACCTTCACTCCAAAATATGGACAGTCGGTCCACATCTAGGACACAGAATATGCCCCACCAGAAGTAGTCTTATGTCCAGCCCTGCTCATTACATTTTGTTCTAAATACTGCATGGTGTTGGATCATTTAATAAAGCTCTCCCAATAAAAGATCAACTCAACCCCCAGTAAAGTAACTGGGAATATTCTAGATTAGAAAAAGGATTTTAAAATTATTGGAAAAAACCTCTAAGGGTAAGGATTTTGCTCCAGTGCACACCTACAGCCATAAAGGCTGCACTATCAGTACTCCAAATCACAAACGTGAAACATTAAACATACATATAGGTCAGACTCCGGTTGTCAGTGTAACTTGGTTTCAAGTATGTATCCAAGAGCTGAAGGGTGACAGCACATGCCCAAGAAAACAGTAATCTGTGCTGAGGATCTCTGCCTTAGTCTGACATGGGAACATTCAATGTCTTCAACGACACAAAGAGATCTGCAGGAAGTTTGCAGATGACACCAAGCTTGGTGGTGCAACTGACACACCTGAAGGACAGGATGCCATCCAGAGGGACCTGGACAAGCTTGAGAAGTGGGCCCTTGGGTATCTCATGAAGTTCAACAAGAACAGCTACAAGGTGCTGCACCTGGATTGGAGCAATCCCTCATTATTGATGCAGGCTGGGGGATGAACAGATGGAAAGCAGCCCTGGGGAGAAGGACTTGGGGGTGCTGGTGGATGAAAGGCTGGGCATGACCTGGCAATGTGTGCTCGCAGCCCAGAAAGCCCAGAAATGCCAACTGGGCTGCATCCAAAGCAGTGTGGCCAGCACGGTGAGGGAGGGGATTCTGCCCCTCTGCTCTGCTCTGGTGAGACCCCACCTGGAGTGCTGCATCCAGCTCTGGGGCCCCAGCACAGGAAGGATATGGACCTGTTGGAGTGAGTCTAGAGGAGGCCATGGAGATGACCAGAGGGCTGGAGCAGCCCTCTTATGAAGACAGGGCTCATGAGAGAGCTGGGGTTGTGCAGCATGGAAAAGGCTCCAGGCAAACCTTACAGCTGCCTTTCAGTACCTAAAGGGGGCCTAAAAGAAAGCTGAAGAGGGGCATGTAATGATAGGACAAGAGGAAACGGCTTTAAACTGAAAGACAGTAGGTTTAGATTAGATATTAGGAAGAAATTCTTTACTGTGAGACACTGGCACAGGTTGCCCAGAGAAGCTGTGGATGCCCCATCCCCCAAAGTGTTCAAGACCAGGTTGCATGGGGCTCTGAGCAACTTGGTCTAATGGAAAGTGTCCCTGCCCACAGCAGGGGACTCGGAACTGGACAATCTTTAAGGTGCCTTCCAGCCCAAACCATACTGTGATTCCATGATCTAGTAAAGGTAACAGTCTGTGTGTGTTATCCATACCAGACATCACCTTTCTCTACAGCCTTTCAGTAATCCTTTTGTACAGCATCTCTGTTCATCTACTGTCACTTTCTAGGTTTTGATCTGCTGTTCCAGTGCAAGCTCTGCCCCAGACTCCCTGTTCTGTTCTTTGCATTCAAATCAGTCAGGCTTCCCTGAGACCACGTCCACAACCCAACAACAGCTACAGAAGAGCCAGCCTGCCCATCATCTCTGCTGCCTACTGCTTAACCTGGCTGCAAGCCTAAAATGCTTCTGCAAAAAAAGTCCTAGTCAGTCCACACTGGAGCTTGCTCAACCTTGAAGGTACTTTTGGAGATTTTCACTGAAACTCCTAGGAACATGCACCAAGTAATACTCTTTCAAAAAGTCTGCATCTATCAAGCTAGGACAGATTTTAACAAGAACATCCTGACACAGTGTTTGACAAGGGATTAACTGTAATGCTAAGCTTGGGAAACTGCTAGAGCAGCTAAAAGAAAATGGTTATCAGGATTTTTTTTAATGGGCAAAATACAGCTTCTCCTCACCTCAAAAGGCTTAGATTTTCAAACCAAGTTGATCTGAGTAATGCAGCATGCACAGAAAAAAAAAAAAAATCAGCTTGAGCCATTTGACAAAAGTATAAGGAAGCAAAGACAGAATCTTATCTTATAAATGGAGGTATTAAACTTTGTATCAGCTACTATACTAACATTATTGTCTGCAACTATTCAGCTTTTCTCATTGCTTCTTTTCAACAGAATATCTAATTTATCAATTCAAATCCCTTTTCATGGACAAATAAATTGCTTCTATTTGTGATCATGAAAGGAACTCAGTTACTTAGTTACTAAGTTACTTTCGTGATCAACAAAGTTCTGGACTACAAGAAGTCAAAGATGTTAATAGTTTCAATACTATTTCCCCTCTCCCCTTCATTATTAGTACTGAGAAAAAATTATTGTAACATTTCACCTCAAGGTTGCATGCTTTGAACACAGCAAACTTAGCTATTGTAAGCTAGTACTTCTGCAAGCTCTAAAACCATTGCCTTTATGCACGAGTGCATTATCTATTCAGTAAAGCAGCTTCTACATTTAGAAAGTCTCAGAACTCCACAAATTTAACTTGTGTAACCGGTACAGTACTTAGTCAGGAAAAGGAACAAAAGTATGATGTAGGGAAATAAACCTGGGAACAAGCAAGCTTCTTTCCCAAGACAGACGCTGTATTTATGAATTGCAAAAAACAAGATATCTGAAGGAAAAAAAAATTGGTTCTTCCATTCCATTTCAAAGAATAAACTGTTTATCAAGTGACAGTAAATTGCAGCTATCCAAAAAAGCATTCCACACCTACAGATGAAGACATCTTTTTCTAAGAAAAGCAGGCTAATGCACTAGCTAGGCAGCATCAAATATAGCAAGAGCTCAGAACATCTCATGTAAACAGACACCATGGTATTCCCGAATCCAAATACTGAGTCCTCACTCATTTTTGTCAAACAGCTTTGTTTTAAAGGCAGGACCAGTGAAGTGTGTCGTAGTGACTGTCATAAACAAAAGACACAACAGCCCCTCTTGGCAGTGACCTTACCTGCTTGTCATTAACAGAGTACTTTTCTATTTCCTTCTTCGTCTGCAACAGCTTGTTCTGAAATGGACACAAAGACAGCTAAAGCATTGTAGTTTTGAGAGCACTATTAGTCCTCAGTACTTCAATAAGGCTTAAAAACCATTCCCCAAAGCCCCCCAAAGTTAACCTCAACCAGTTACAGCATTTTACTGTCATTTTGAAGACTTACAAATATAGGAAAACATGAAATTTATCAAGAACTCACTTCTCTGTTTTTTGCTTTGTGTTCTAAAGCCAGTAATGACTTCTATAGATTTAATGCTTTTTTTTTTCATGCCACAGAGAGCACTTAAGACTGTAGGTATTGATTCTTCTACTTTATTTTGGCTCTATTTTATATTTATGTGATATTACATAAACTCTCCTTCAGGAGAATCACTGGCATGAAATCATCAAAACCCAAAAATTTGGTAAATTCAAATTGTAATAATCCTTTCAAGAAAAGTTCTCTTAATTCTAAGTACATTCGAGGTTATGTAAAGTAAGTTCTCAAGTGTAAGTAAATTATCAAATCAGCTGGCACTGAGGGCCTCCCAAAAATTAGGCACTTTTGCTTCCAGAATAATTAGGTTTTTCACAACAAATAAAACAACAGCCTGTTATGAAAACAGAGTACTTCCAACTAAATTCTGAATACCTCTTAGTTAAAAAACAACAATAACAAACCAACAAAGCAATGGTTTTTCCTCCAAAGCTGTCTTGATGAAGAGTTTTTCACTAGTAAAAAATATGATATAATGCTGATTAGACACCAGTATATTTTGTGAATTTTAGAGATGATTAAACTCCCGGATGTCACTTACTGTAGGGAAATTCTATCGTTTTAACCAATATAGGGGTTTTCCTGATTTTGTGCTCTGGTACAGATCTAGACAATGATATAACAAATGACATTAACAAAAGCAGTAGCACTGGCAAAGTTTTAAGGCAAGCTAATCACAAATTCCATGCTGGGCTACGCTTCTTAAAAAGGCAGCCACCTCTGCTACTCAAAAGCATTAATTTGGAATGCTTAGGGTCCTCCTAAAATATACACTGAAGAAACATGAATAGTCGTCAATTCCAAAATTATTCCCCACCTATACGGATTTTGTGAACAGTTTAGCCAGTAAAATCACACATACACTTACCTCATCCCTTGCAATCAGTGTTATGAAAGCACCTTGCTTATAGCATTCAATAGCAATACATTTTCCAATTCCACTGGAGCCTCCAGTTACCTAAAAGTTATTTGAAAATGGCAGTGTTAGTCCATTATTCTCATTCCTTCTCCAGCATGTATGAGTCAGATCACATGAAAATTCTAAAAACATACTGAGGTTAAAATATCACCCGATGAGATATGAATACAGGAGATGCACTAAAGTTAGCTTATGGAGTATGAATGAAACATAAGATCTGAATAGATCAATGAGCCTTTGTTTCTACCCCAAAACCCAGTTTTACTTTAGTGGTAATTTTTGGCCATTTTTGTTGTCAGGCACACTTAGGCTACTCCCATGTGGGCACTCTCGTGTTCCATAGCATATTTCTAAAAGCGTGTTGTTAAAAGTCTGAAATCACAGCACCATTACATACTGCCCCTTCGTACCTGGCCACAGTAGAAATTATTTCTAAAATCAGCTATTGCAGATTGCCTTCTGAAGATGTCATCATGTAAACATAAACAAAAAACACCTTCTTTCTTATTAAAACAAAAAATCCCATTAATTCAACAATTGGCCCTTTTTAGCGTATTTCTCAGTCCCCCAGTCAGAACCTTGAACTGCCCCCATGCCATCCTGCTCTTTCAGCTTAGTGGGGATGCCAGCACCTAAACTTCCATAACCTTTTCTTCTTCCTCCAAGCTGTAACACCCTGATAGTCTTATATGCAAACAGGAAGTTAATATTTTGTTAATAGTAGACAAATACAGGTTGATGGGTACAGTCCTGCATCATATGCTGCAGGAGTGTACCCTTCCAAATGATACCAAAGTACAGGGAAAGGCCACCTTACCACATCCCTCACCACCCTCAATAAACCTACTTATGAACTGCCTGTGGAACAAGATGTAGATGACAATCCTGACTTCTCTTTTCGACTAAAATAAAAATGTCTGCCTGACATCTTTAGGTGACTTGGATCAGTCTCAGTCTGTATGTGCCTTCGGTTCTCACATATTGGTATCTTCCTTATATACCCAAGTTATTTGAATTTTCCTTAAACAGCATATTAAAAGTCATATTGAGAAAATATTGGAACAAAATACCTAGAAGCAGTTATTGTAAAGAAATATACATTGATGAAATGAGTTCAGAAGAAATGGAAAAAGATGAAATTCAGATTTCTCTGGAAATCATCATCTTTTGCTCTTTATCAAAACCTTTCCAAAGACTCCAGCGAAAGGTTACCTCCTCCATTTTAAGCAAATGGAGGCACTGAGCTAATTTGTGTAAGAGCAAGATCACAATCTCTGACTACACATCCTATCAAAAGCCTTGTGTTGTCTCCTCATTAGGCAATGTCTCAGTTTTGTTTTCAGAGATGCATTATCCTCAAAATTCTTTCCACTCCCGGAGGCAGTAAAGTCAGAAGAGTCAGAAGTACAGTCCCATGAGTCACTAAACTCTTCTTTCATTTGAGTATTTTACCACCAGCCTTCAAAAACAGCTTAGTGAAAATAAAATAATCCCAGCAAAGATTTACAACACAATCCACAGTTTCTGACTGGTTCATCTTCAGCCACAAATGGGCCAAGAATGGGTGTAGCACTCACAAAGACTAATTTCAGCTCTTTAGGCTTCCTCTGTTATTAGAGAGAACTGCTTCAGATTAACTTCTAACTGACTCTGCAAGATTAGCTTCACACCACACTAACCTTTGAGGATAGCTCCAAGATGTGTGTCCTGTTCTAGAAACACGACCCTGTCTGCAGTATTATGAACCAAGGATGACGGCTTTCAGAGTAAATGAGGTCCATAAGAGTGCGAGTGTTAATTATTGATCTGGGACTTCAGCACAACCACAGAATTAATTTAATGCTTCGTGATGGAAAGAAGTAACAAAAACACTGAAATTCTTAAAATAGATTGCAATATTTCAATACATATCCTAAAAGATTAAAATAGTTTGATGCATTCAGGCAGACCTCAAATCCAAAGCATGTGTGAGAGGCTTCTACAGGTTAGCAGCAGGTACATCAGCACTAATCAGTGGGCATGGAAGACTGCTCCAATTCTAATTTTTGGTGAGACAGCTGATTACTACCAGCACAGACTGGTGACTATCAGGAATGGGTCAACTACACCAGTGCTTGAGGAATTCTCTGCAGGTGAAGGTACTCACACCAAGCCTCCAGCTTTTCAAACAACGCTAATGTTCATTTCAGAAAGACAATGTCTGAAATCATGGAAGGAACAGAGAAAGGAAGTTTCACTTACAGTCACACTCAAGAATACTGGACAGAGCTCATGTCAGATTGATCGATGACAAAGTGCAGTATCAGTAAAATGGGAACTTTAGCACTTAGTTGGGAGGCTGCTACAAGCACGTGGGAAGTTGTTACTAATATACACATCTTTCAGGAACATTCACCATGAGTGCTAATGTAATAGCAAAAAAATAAAAATCCCCAACACTAATGAAGAGTTTGCTTTGTGCTATAACGAAGTTAACATAAGCAAATCTATGAGGTCTGTTATGGAGGTAAGTTCCTAACACAGATGCTCAGAACTAACAGAAGAGCACACACCTACCCTGTTAAAGACAACATTATTGCAATTACTTACCCTTGTAGCCAATGGTTCTACACTGCTACTGCCTTTCATTAATTCCAGACATTTGAATTGCCACCGATCCCATTTTTATATTTTACTGTAATTCAGCCTCAGAGGAGTTAGCCAAAATAAAATTCTGGCCACTACAATTCAAATCACAGATTAATTTTTTGACAAGAAGGACCGATTAAAACTTAATATTAATTCAGATGTTTAGAATGCAGTACTACCAGCCCTTGAGCAGTGTTACTGACCTGCTTCTATGCTTAAAAAGAAGCATAGAAGGTACATAGGTACCAAACTAGCTATTCTAAAAAGTGTCTGGCTCCAACCTCTTGAGCTATGATCCTTGATAACAGAGTTCAATTTTTAAGAATCATAGGGTTTTCTCCCCCTTATAAATGGAAACGGTAGGGTGAGGTACAGAGAATTGATCTATTAGAGCTTCAAATTTGACATACAGGAAATTCACTTCAATTGATGAGACAGTCCGAATCCAAGTTAACTGAACTACCATCAGGAATGATCAGAATCAAGATGTGATATGGCATCTCCAACAGAACTTACTAACTTTCACTTAGAACTGGTTGCAAGCTGGCTTCATGCTTTTAGACAGTGCTCTGATAGAAGGTTCTGCTGAAACAGAACATGCCTTCAATCTGCTCTAAGCGGTTAGCATGCCTGACTAGACTCAAAATGACCTCCTGTCGAACCGCTCAGATGTGTCCAAACCTCAGATCTTATCACTCCCAACACAGGAGTGACGGTGCTGAGACACCAACGTGGGCCATCCTTAAAGCCAACCACAGTTACCAGGCTGGGTTCTGCACAGAGCTGGGGAAACTGCTGGATTAGAGATGACCCATGTGCAGGAGAGCTCGGAATGATCGTCCTGAACTATGTCCATATGAAAAGGGGCCCTTGTCAAACTGAATGAGAGACAGTCCTAAGCAGACAACATCTTCTCATTTCCTGCCATCGCTAATCCAAACTTTGATAAACTGCATTCATAACACTGAGACCTCAGGGGTTTGGGTTTTTCTCAGAAATTCAACTTGGTTTTAGAAAGATTAAGGCTGAAACAAAGGGAAGGGATTAGCATTAATATTTCAGCAAAGAGTTTTTCAACATCACTCAAGAACTTCTGTAGAGAAATGGAAGAGAGAACATGTATAGAGCAGGTGTAGCATCCCTGACAAAGGGCAATTAAATGTGGTCCAAGTGAGCTCAATGCAAATGAAGCAGTGGTGACTGCCTTAGCCTATTTTCATATTCCTGTCTACTGTTATAGCCAGCTACCAAAATACTAGCTTGTTCTCACAGAATCCGTGACGTGTACTAGTTTGTAGCCTGAGACCAAAGGAGAGAGTTAAAGCCAATGGCAAAATAAGAGATGTATAAAACTGCCTTCTGAATTTCAAAGCACAAAGAAGTTCAGCACATGAAGCTGCAGCTCTACAGCACGAAAATAACTTTTATACCCTTTATTTGAGAACACCTTCCTAGTCATGCTAGAAGTAAAAAAGTATTAAGCATCTAGTTTAAAATAAGCTAAACCTAACGCCTGAGCCAATTTAAGAGCAGAAAAACCCTTACCATTTAATGGTGCTAGCTGAGGTAAAGAAAATACATAGCAGATAAGGGCGGGGGGGCAGAGGAACCCACAAGATTAGACGATGAGTAATTTGGAGTTCTCTAGACTCTCACTCTGAATAGCACTCCTATTCTTTTCTAAGAAAAAGAGACTCTTATAATTCTATGATTTCTCCAGAAACCATGGCTTGCCTAACACAGCAAGGGCTTCTTCCATGATGCAAATGACTCTGGGAGAGGACAAAGAAAAAAAACCCACTAGTTTTCTGCTTCAAATTCCTATCCCAAATGGCAGCCAGAGTCAGTTATTTAGCCATAACTAAAACATGTACTAACCTTAACTGTTAAAAATGAAGAGAAATAATTTTTCTGAAGGATTAAAAGTGAAAAGAATGCTGACTTAAGTTGAAAATTCAATAACTGGTATGTAACAACCTCTGAAGTTGCCCAGTGACCTTCCTTCAGAAATGTAACAGATACATTTTCATTATACTTTAAACAGGCCCCTGGAAAGAAATGTTTCTAGAGAAGACTGACTTTTTCTGCTTCAGTAAAGCAAATTATTCAAGTATATTTTGAAAAATTATACTTAGTGTGCAACGACAATCACTTGCCCTCTTGAAAGGGCTCAAGCAGCTATATATGCAATTTGTAGGTCATTATTCTTTTATTTATTTCAATAGTGGGTTTAACTGAGGCCCGATACTTAAGCAGATTTTGATAGATTTCTGTGAGAAGACTTCAAGGAAGCCCTTACATAATGTTACGGTCCTTGAAAATTTTCATGAAGTCTCTCAGTCATTTCAGTAGCAGAGAACGTTCACTCCCAGCATACGATTAAAGAATTCACTTTACACACACAACGTGGAAAGTCTTCTTGAACAGTCCTTCTGATTTACATTACCAATCCTTTTCCTTATGCATGACTTTAGGGAATCTGAAATCCACATGTACAAGTGTCAAGCACTATTAAGAGCATCTGCACATCTAAGAACTAGTGACCTCCAAACCAACTGTTCCACATTTCCTTAGTTTGCATGAACACTTTAAGAGCATAACTGAAGTCAAAATAAAACAAGCAGTTCTACAAGTGGTGGCATTAATAAAACTGTTTGCCTGCAGATTTTTATTTGTATCATCAAGTTGGATATATCTCACAGCTTTTTTCTTCATCAATATATTCATATAGTTACTTTTCTAGTTGAACTCCTAATTTTGCAGGACTTTTACACTTCCACTAGTACCAAATTGAGCTTAAACTGCTAATTAGCAGCAATGGTTACAGGGAGGCTTCTCCAACAAGAATAGTCTCATCATTTCCAATGTGAACTTGTTTAAATGAACCCTTCTGATTAGAAGAACCAGCACAGTAGCTTTTAAAGAGTTTAATCACTATAGAGAATGAACAAAACTTTGGGTAATTACTGCATCTATAAATAAATAAAACCAAAGCAACAAACAAAAAAGAAATAAAATCCATATAACTTTTTATGTTTGCCATTCTATTTCTTCATAAAAGTCACAGAAAGCCCATAAGTCTCCTTCACCTTTGTCTTAATAATCATTACTCCTGTGGGGAAAGAGCCATTAACCTGAGAACCTTAATGCAACCTTGAACACACCTCACACAGAATATGATGCTGTAAAGCCAGTTACAGCACCCAAGTTAACACCTACAGCATAGCAACTTGGGAGCACTGCTGCAACTTGGAAACATCTAAATCATTCTGGGGACAGCTCCATCCTCCGAAGAGGAACTCCAAAAAATAATAATGAAGAAAACAAACTAAAACTACTCGCTTCCAGTAAATTTTAACAAACAGTAAACTGCAGCTTCTCTGCACAGCACACACCCTGGAGATTTTGAGATAAACTAAGAAAGCTGATTCTAGGACCCTGAATCTTTGAACCGCTTAACTCATTTGCTGTCATGTGCTCAAATTCACTACTTTGTGATCCCTCTGAAAGCACCTGGGTAGTATTGCCCTTTCTTCTGTCCCCCTCTTCCCAAGCTACATACTCATGTAACTCCCAGTGGTGTACTACTCACTGACTCTTTCAACAGTGTGCTCTTCCAAAGACTTCCTTCTACCCTCTTGTCAAAATATTGCTCAAAGACATCCATATCTATGTGCTTAAAGATGAAAGGGCGCCCAAGTGTCATCTGACCACTTCCTTTGTATTGGTTTTTCCATTTCCTCATACCTGACTTGGTTTTTTAGACCAAGGAAATCATAGATTTGGCCTTTGGTCTAAGTGCGTGTACACACACCACTTGACTGTCCTGGGAGATGCTGAAAGAAAAGCAAACTCAAGGTAACCGGTGGCTTGGGGAGTACAAAAGCAATGTCTCACAAAGTCAGCGCTGAGACTGGAGGATAGTGACTCAGACCATCGCCGTAAGCCAGCCGGGACACACAGCGGTTGTCAGAGCCATCCGGACAGGTCATTTCCTTATCGCCCGGCACTTGTGGCTCCCCTGTTTTGGTAGCTCGGGGTGCCACCGCCAGCTTTCCACAATTCCTCTCGGACACGCGGGCACCCCCAAGGCTGGCACTGCCCGGCCCCCAGCCCCACTCCGGGTGCCCTCAAACCTCCCTTTCCCACCGAGAGGCTTCCCCGCTCCTGCAGCGGGATTCCTGCAGCCATATCCTCGGCTGCCAGCGGGGCACTGCCGGCGGCCTGCGCCCCCATCTCGGAGGCAGCGGCTTCTTTCCTTCCCTCCTTCCTTCCCTTTCCCGGCGCAGGGCGGGCGGCTCGGGAGCCCCCCCGCTGCCTCCCCTGGAGCCGAGGCCGAGCGGCAGCGCCCGCCCGCTGCCTCCTCCCGCGGCGGAGCGGGACGCCGACAGGGGACCCCGGCCCGTGCCCTTCCCGAGGGGCGCCGCACTCACCACGACGTGCGCGCCGGGCAGCTTGAGAGACTTGGGGCTGATAAGCGGCGACACCATGTAGAGAAGGAGGACGAAGGCCACGATGAAGGC
>VZTD01005123.1:134082-180778 GCA_013397725.1 Rhagologus leucostigma | reverse complement strand
GGAGCCCGCGCCGCTCCCGGGGTCAGGGACGGAGGCAAAGGGCGGCGGGAAGCGGGAGCCGCTCCCGGGCCGCCGGGCGCCCCCTACGGGGCAGCGGCGGCGCTGCGGCCGCCCCCCGGGGTCTCTGTCCGCGGCGGCCTCTCCGGAGGGGACCGAGGGGCGGCCCCGGTGAGGAGAACCCGGTCTTGGCGGCCGTACCCGCGGCTCTTCGCGACACGGCTGCGTGAGGGCGGGCCCCTGCCCGTGGGCTCGCCGCTGCCACCCGCCCCGAGATGGGCGGTGCGCGCCAGCTCGCCGCGGGGGCGTGGGCTCGGAGTTCGCCCTGAATGCTCCGTCCGTGGCGAGGGACCCGCCGGCTTCGGGAGGGGAAGGCGGAAAAAAGCTGATGTTGGTTAATCATAGAATGGTTTGGGTTCCAAGGGACCTTAAAGATCGTCTCGTTACAACCTCCCTGCCGTGGGCAGGAACATCTTCCGCTAGACCAGGTTGCTCAAAGCCCCGTCTAGCTTGAACACTGCCAGTCATGAGTCGTCCGCAGCTTCTCTGGGCAACCTGTTCCAGTGCCCCATCACCCTCACAGTAACGCATTTCTTCTGTATATCTAACCTAAATTTCCCCTCTTTCAATTTGTACCCATTCCCCTTTGTCCTATCACTACAGTTCTTGACAGAGTCCCTCTCTGTCTTCCCTGTGGGTTCCCTTCAGAGACTGGGAGATTACTCCAAAGTCTTCACACAAACTTCTCGTACTGAGCATGAAGCACCTGTCTGTACACAAACTTGTTATTACATTGCCTGAGGTTACCAATCGACATGACGAAAATGGTGGCGATGTGTCTGAACGTTCCTGCAATGTGCACTCGGAATGGGATGAGAGCAGAGAGCTCTCCCTTGTGTGGGAAATATCGAGTGTCAGTGAGGTAGAAAGCATAAGCCCTTTATGCAAGATAATTAACAGACTTTATCACAGCGTGTTTTAAAGCCTGCTTTACATCATTGCCTCCAGTAAAAACAGATGCAGGTTCTGTGGGACTTGCTTTGCACAGTAGTTGAGCTCCACTGGGTTCTGCTGGCTGCAGTTGGAGTTCATGCTGCTCTCTTCTTCTAAATCCAATTCTTTTTTTCAGTATGGTGTTCCCTGCTGAGTGAAACGACAGGTTTTTCATGTTATTCACATTAAAAGAAGATAAAAGCATGGTTTTCAGCTTTAAGGCAGAATATTAGAACAAATATTAAAACAAACAAACAAAACAAAAAACACAGAGCAGTCTGAATAAAAGAATTCCATATATTTGACTTAGATATTTAGGTATTTATTTAGTATAAATACCTGCATTTGGTATTTTTTTCATTTAAGTTATAATTGTTTGTGACTTAAAAACTCGCTCAGATTACTTCTTCTCACTAGTTAATATGCAGTCATTAGCTTGTACAAAACAGTTCCCCCCCCCAAAAAAAACCAAAACAAAGGAAAAACTAAAATCCCCTAGGCAAGAGGGTGTGCAGAAGGGCGTGAAAATAATATTGTAGAGGAGGAGATTAGAAGTAGTGAGTAGGTGGAAATGGAAACAGAGTTGTGGGCAGGGATTATGCAGTCTTCAGGGTGAGAACAAAGAACCTGAATTTGACGCAGTAAAAGAATGAGAAAACCAAGGATTAGCCTTGAAATGGGATTGACCTGGAATATGTCTTTGGTGGCATTTTGAGTCCAGTGCTTCAGAGGTGGAGGCACAAGGAAGTGAGAGGAAGATATTGTGCATAATAAAATGCTAGCTGCTAGGGTGACATCAATGGAAGTTGATTAGTGATCCATCTAAGAAAAGTATGTTAATTATGTTGTTAGCAGAAGTCAAAATAGGATGTGGACAGGAAAAAGCAACAACCAAATATGTTCATTTCCTCTTTTACATACAGGGCAGTCTATATGCGCTGTCTTTCCAACAATATCAAATTGGCACAAAAGAGGAGATTGATCAGATATAACTATAGACTATTTATAGACTTCCACCACAAAAGACGTTGAGGCTTTCAAAGCTCAAATGTCAGCAGTATAGAGATAGAGCGAAGCAGACAGAAATAAATGTGTCTTTCACAATATAACTCTCAAGATTGAGGTGAGGTGAGGACGTGAGTGCAAAAAATCATCTGCACTAAGCTCCCAGTAAAATGAAGGTTAAACATTGATAGGGGACCTTTAGAATCCTTGAACTCATGATATGGTCCTGTTCAGTCACAGTTAAATGTTCACAGCTTACTAGACTAATGGAAAAGTTCCCTTGTAGTAGACTTCATGGAAAAATCCATACTGCTTTTTTCTTCTGGCTAAGAGGCCACTTTAGCAACCTTGGGATTGACAGTGCAGCTGTGATAATGTTTGCTCTTGTTTTGTTCTCCGCATTGTAAAGTGTTGTTGACTTCCGTGTGAGAAATGCATTCAAAGGGGAAGACCTTATGAACTCCATACAAGTTATCACTGACTTCCCCAGCAAACCTTTTTGATTCTTTTGAATAATGCCAGTGGAAGCTGAAGTCTGCCGTCCCCAAGTTACCTGGTTTGTATTCATCTCACATGACCTCATTCATGGAGGAAATGCGTTCCTGGCACAAGGGAATTGTTTACAATAGAACTGTTTTCTCAATGACTGTGGAACTGGAAATTGAACGCTAACATAAACATCATAACACCACTCCAAACTGCAGTTATACATAAAGCAATACTTAATTAATCTGACCTTCATAAATAACATCACAAAGTGTGTAATTTTCAAGAGTGAGCTGGCCAATGTCTGTATATACCCTGAGGATGGGGAGGGAGAAAGAATGGATAAAACATACTCATTACTTTGCTAATTAATCTGCAGAAGCTTCAATACAACAGTGATGTGTTTAGAGAAGAACAGGGAATACAATACAAGTAGATGAAAGCAGAGTATAAGAGCTGTTGCAGCTGTGGTTTTCTGCTTCCTCAGTTTTGTTAATTTAAATCTTTCAACAGAGTTTTTCAGTGACAATATTGTGGTGATGCCACATATTCAACATGAGCCAAAGTGTGGCAACTGTAGAACCAAAGTTATCATTTAAACGTGGAAAAGTTTGTGAATTGGTAATACTACAGGACAAATGGCTCTTATTAGACATGTCCTTTTGATCTTAAAAGATACATGCTCCCAAAACACATCAGAATGTAAAAGAAAAATGTCTTGCTTCCAGAGGCCTTTGGGAGAAGAGATGAAGTTCTGGAAGAGCAGATAGCATGGTTACAGCCTCCAGCCTCTGGAGTCGCTTGTGCCTGACTATTCATCTACTGAATTTTCTGGTTGTGTTTTCTGCCTATTGGGAAGGGGGAGGGAGGACCAGGATCCCATAGATTACACTATGATAAAGCTGGAGACACCTTGGTGTGATTTCCGTCCAGCCTGTCCAACTGCATTTAGAAAGAGAAATAGCAGTGAGAGAGTAACTTCCATGGCCAAGGAAAATAACGTTTTTCTTTTATCTTTCCAAAATACCTTGCTTTCTTTTCTAGCCTTCCCCAAGCCTCCCTTTTTCCTTTTTTTCTCGTAGCAAGCATAGATGTGGCATCTAAGAGCCCTCTTAAGAAATTAGCATTAATGGTTACGAGAGATAAGACATGTTAGTAATTCTGGGATTCGTGTGAAACTCAAGGTTTTAGAATCATGGCAGTGTAAATAAGTTGTTCCCATCAACCAACTTTCATGATCCCTTATGTCTTGAAGAATAGTTAATAGGAACACAAGAGCTGCTGTACTCCATCAGAAAAGGATCTAACACACTGTCTGTCCCTGACCATTGTCCCTAGAGGATACTTGGGAAAGAGGAATGAAATGATGGCCAGTAGATGGTGGTGACAAACGTAGGGTGACTGAAATGTGCATCACACTCAGGTGTCTGCTTGGCTGCGCTTTCCCAAACAAAAAACCAGCCCCGCCGTAGCTGTGTGCTGGTGCTCGTGCTGGCAGAGATGACAGAAGTGTCTTTGTCTTGCAGGGCCACACAGCTCCCAGAGCAGTGCTCAGGCCACAGCACCCTGTTCAGGTACCCTCTCTGCTGGAAAAATGTCAGCCTAATCCTGTGGGTCTCCCTGGAAGGAAATTTCCAGTGCTGCTGCACTCTGTATATCTCCCAGGAGGTGCTTGCTTGCAGCAGGGCTGGATCCCAGTGCTCTCACAGCCGCCAGCCTTTGCCACGATGAACATGGGCAGGGCTGATGGCCCAGGGGCTGCAGCAGAATCACTCCCCAGGGCTGTTTGCACACAGGCAGGTGGTGCTTGTAGGCAGCTGGGGCTCAGGTCGAAGTGAGGCTGCCTGCTGGGAGCAGAGGAGGTGTTGGTGCCTGATCGTGTGCTACAAAAGCAGGTGACACGTACATATATAGCCCAGCCACCAGCCTGCTTCCCCAGGGCTGCTGCAGCTGATTTGGGATGAATGCTCTGCAAACAAAAATGCTCAAAACACTGTTTGAATCAGAATTTTGTCTTCACTTCAAAACTTATTTAATTGCTTAACATGTTTGCCATAGGTGTTAGAAAGAAAAACAAACGAAAACTATATTCAAAATTAACTACTTGTAAGTGATGAACCATTATATGTTACAAATTTTTTTTATTTTATGCTGAAGAAGTAACTGTACTGATATTTTGCATGTTGAGCATGAGATCTATTGAAATAAAATTAATGACAACCCAGTAGTAAAAGCAAATCTTTACTCTCCAATTTAAAAAGACATAAATGAAACTTGTGACCAAGATGAATGTGAACTTCATTTAGTATCTGTCTTTCTTTTCATTTGGTACACCTACGAATACCAGACTTCACATGGGAACAATTTGCTGTTCACACTTGGACATGAGACTCTTTTAGCTTGCTAAATATTCCTAGGGATGCTGTGGATTGTGGGTTGGAAGACAAGGCTGAGCAGCCTACCTTCTCCTCAGGTGGCATGGAAAAGTACTGCTGAAAGCAAGCAGGCACAGGCACAAGAGGGAAGAGGCTATGGCTGGTCTCTGCACTGAAAGGTTCAGAGCTAAAACATATTAAGTGTCTGCAAAAAGTGAATGCAGGCCTTTCACACAGGGACATCCACTTTGTCTCTTGACGTAAGAGCACCCACTCTCAACTGGTCTTATCACCTTAAAAATTACATTTAAGCAGATGATTACAATGCAAGTTCATGTTACAAGATAGCACAGCTGATGTTACAGGTAACAGCAGTGGTCTGGCTAGATGAAGCCCCAGAGACACCAACTCTGTGTTCACCCGACACTGCAACAATACCCCCCAGTGCCTCACTGCCCCTGCCATCTTACTGCATTTATCCCCTGGGAACCCTCTACTGGGCCACAATCATTGAACGTGTAGAGGAAAATGCACTATACGATTAGAAGTGATACACTGGGGAGTTTGAAAATGCAATTCCACCAAAATCACCTTCCTTTCAGGTGTAGTACGATTTTCTCCACTACTTATTGTAAGTTGAGCACTGAGTAAGGAGATTCTTTCAGTCCTAATGAAAAGCAGTCCTTTTGTTTTTTGATAAGCAGACATGCCGTAGTCTTTATTGGAGAAAGCTTAGTGCTCGTGTTTTGAAGGTCTTAGTCATAAAACTGGTCTGCAGAGCCATTCTTAAAATCAACAGTATTTCAAGAAGTGGCGCATGTCAGCCTTTTCTGGAGTTGCTCTGGCTTTCCACACCTTCCCTCTGCAGCCTTCCACTTGTCAGCACTGCTGTACAGCCTTTCCTCCTTTTCCAGCAAAATCAGTTCCAACTCCTATCCTGCCTCACAGTTCTCCAGGTGGTTGCAGCTGCCCCCTTTCCCCGGTGTCCTAAGGAAGAGCTGAACTGCTGAGTGCATAAACCAAGGATCTGCCGACCAGAGGGATCAAAGATATGCATTGCCCGGGAATCTGTGCTTCAGGGGGATGGAAGAGGAGAAGATGCCAGTGCTGTGCTTACTGTGGGGTGACACACACCTCCTGCTGAAAACTGGATAATGAGAGAAAGGGAAGAGTCTCACATGACTGAGAACTCCCCTACCCCTTTGTTTAACAAACTCAGATAAGAGTAATGTGAGGCTTGCTATGGCTTCACCTTCCCTTGGCCCCTACCTGTCTAGAAAATCCACAGCTGCTGCAGTTATGGTCTCTAAGCTCATTTTATGATACTGTGACAGAAAGAGCTTTAATACAGAATTTCATCCATGGAGAAATTAGTTCCTTGGTCACTATACTATTTTAGGTTTTCAGGCAGAAATTCTAGGTGGAACGCTGAAGGAGGGAGCCTTTCCTGGCTCCTTAACTATGTCCTTTAGGAGTTACCACTGAAGCTACTGCATTGCTTGCTCAATGTTTGTATCATGTTTTGCATTCCCTTAGAGACAGTCTTTACCTATTACTGTCATCATTACCTTCCTGGATATGTATTTTCATGAATGCTTTCACTTTTTAGCCAGATAGGGAACATTTTTGTAGTTCAACCTTAGCAACTTCTGGCCTATGTCTACTCAGCAACTTTGTGATTAAGTTGCTCCACCTAAGTTGCTAATGTGTTTTTCAAAATTAGGAATAATTTTCTGCTTTGTATCATGCCTTTGGAAACACCTCCAGATAATCTTTAAAGATTGACAGGTCTTAAACTTTCATGAGTTTTCTCTGCTTCAAGACTAAGCTACAAGTTATACCACGCCAGTCAAGCCATGTCTATTATGCTCACGTTCATATGACTCGATCTTGTTACAAAACGCCGAATTAATGATTTGCAGTCTTGGAAAGCCTCTGGTTTTCTCAAAAACTTGCCTTTTGTAGGTGATCTTAGGTAGTTGCTGTGCTTGCAAACCACCACATTGCTCCCCAGGTCTTCTTTGTGCCTCTCACTGACAACTAAGTGTCTAGAGCTGCTTGCCCTCCCCCATACTGCTGCATGGGACAGCATTGTACTCTCCCGTTGCTCTTTGCCTTGTAGCTGCACTCTTAAAAAATACCAGAAGAACTGAAATGACCTCCTCCAGGTTCATGCCAGGTTCTCTGTCAAAGTAATTCAGAAAACTTTGTTTGCTCAATCTTTTAACATGAATTCTGTTTCCAGTTCCAGGTAACACGCAGGATATTGACAGCACTGGCAAGAGGCTGGTGTTTATTTCTTGAATGAAATTACACAACCTCTGCCCTTGCCATCAGTCCCTGCTAATTTATCTTTGGCACGCACTGCAGAGAAGCTGCTGCTACACAATGGAAATTTAGATGTCTTGTACATAGCTCTGTTTTACCTCTCTAACCCAAGAAACAGGTACAAAACAGGGTGCTGAACACAAGCAATCCAACCATTCCTCCCCCTTGAACTGCTGCTACCATGTGCATCAGAGTTGCTTGTGCTCCTCTGTCTCCATCCTCTAACAACAGTACAGCCCATTGCCTTCCTGCTGTCAGCCTGGGAAAGGACAGCGTGTACAGATGGGCCTGTCGCTTTGAAGGGAAGAACAGAAATCAGACACACTCTGTCAGCTTCTGCTTTGTTGGATATAAACTTGCTTTGCTATAAACACTGGAGAAATATTGGAACATAAAGAGCTTTGAAATAGGATTCAAAAAGAAATCAGTGCTTTATCTTCTGTTTGAGAAAGAAAAAAAATATGGTGTGAAGGACAGAGGGTAAGTCAGACAAAAAAAGAAAGAAACCGAAATTTAAAAAACAGCAAAAACCCCCAGAAAATTAGTCAAAAGCAACAGGAAAGAGGCAGGCAAAAATTGCCAATTAACATCCACATCAAAGGAAAATTCTCATCAAAACTCTTTTCTTCTTCTAAGAAGCATCATGCATTTCCAGTATGTACTGCAGTGAAGCGAGCATGCTTTACACAAAAGAAGGCCCAAGAGAATAAGCCAAATAGCCTCAAAGCTTGTGGAAACCATTTTACACAGCTGACAACTAGGACAAAACCCCATAGGAGCCCCAAGTGGCAGCATCGCTGCCCTTGTTCACCAGTCAACCTCCACCCTGTGCCAGCTCCAGGGGATCTGAAGCACAGACCCTACACGTTTCTGTGGATTCATTTACCCCATGTAGAGCCTCAGGAAGAACAACAACACTATGTCCCACTGCCCCACAGAAACCCCGTAACTACTTCAGCACATTTGTTCCCAGCTGGACTGAGCCCATTTAAACCTGGAACGGGCAGGCACCTCGCAGTGCTCCAGATGCTGGATGGAGGTTAACTCTGCAGTGCCTCCCTGGTGTGCATTGGGTGGGTGGTCACGCAGGACCCTGCGTGTTTTTGAGGCGTTTGTCACCAGCATTGCTACATATGGGTGTGCATGCGTGCCCTCTGTGTGAGTTTGGGCCATGGCAGTGTCTTTATAGGGGTACCCCTTCTGTCCTGAAGCTGGTGAAGGGACAGTGAAGACGAAGGGCGCACAGAAAGGTTTAGCCTCTGTCAGCAGGTCCTGTGGCTCCTGTGGAAACTGTGGCTATGCTGCAGCTAAACCAGCTTTGCTGTCAGGCAGGCACAGCACCCTGCTTGCTCCCACACTGACAGGGGACACGTGCATTGTGGGCATGAGCTTTTAGGGCAGCTAAGAACGACAAAAAAAATGAAAACATTTTAAAATTACAGTGACAGAACAAGGCAGGACACAAACATACCAGTCCACATCAAAACAAGAGCAGATATAAAGATTAAAACAGTAATAATTTCTTTGCTGTTCAGTTGTCTATGGTGTAACTAATAGCTGTGATTAATTAATTGAAACGTCATTAAAACTTCCAATGAGCTCATGCCCAGTCAGGCAAGAGCATGAGCATTTCAACTGGCAATTTAAATGGGACATTTGAAAAAAGTAATCAGCTAATTTTTCCAGATTTTCTAAAATCTTACATAAAGCAAGGGTCTTGATAGGTCAGAGCCTGCCAGCTACAGCCCATGCTCCAGCCTTAAGGAGAAGAGGAAGAAGAAATGACAATTAAAATTAATATAGTTTTAATTTTAATTTTTTTCTAACTTTCTATTGGGCAAACAATTCACCTGACTCTGCCAGAGCCCAAGTCACAGCTGCAAGTAACAGTCCCCATTTGGCATTGTATTTCCTGAATGAGAAGGTGATATTTATAGCCTCTTTCCCAGTCCCTTGCCTAGCTGACTCGCTACTGCTGAGACACGGACAGAGAAGCAGCAGAAGGCAACTACTCCAGCTGAGATTTTTGTAACAAATTACCTGTGGATGGTCATCGGGGCGACAACAGTGAGTCAGAGGAAATTACTGTTTATAGTTGACAGAACATGTGACACTGAGCATGTTTGAAAGCAAAGTCCCTGCCTTGAATAGCTTGGATTTAAATGAGTTGAGGCAGCAGAGGAGGAGCGAGGGCAGCAAAAGCAAGTCGTGCCAATTCATGTCGCAGTGCCCGATAATAGGTCACCAAGCAGGAAAGAAAACTCCAGCTGCATTATCAGCATCAGGCCTGTGTCAGGTGTCAGTCACTTATTTCCTGGAGATGTCTCAAAACACAACCAAAGCCTATCCAGAAGGGAACTTAGCACCTGCTATAATGCAGATAGGACATCATATTGTGTTTCCATGACTAATGGTTGAGAACTTCATCTAAATGAGCCCAAAATGTCAAGTATTTCTGCAAAAGACTAGCAGATTGTACATGTGGCAGGTACCATGTACAGGTGGCACGGACAGATGGAAATCCAGCGTCCCCAAACTCGGAACTGACATGACAAAGCAAAGACGTATCCTTGAGTGTTTATTCATCAAGTTGGAGCCTCTCAGGTAGAAAGGCTGCAAAGGCGAGTAAACAGAAAATGTCACAAACCAGCAACCTAATCAAAAAGCTCCCATCAGAAGGGTGTGTGTGCATGTAGAGGTAGGGAGGGAGAGGAAGAATTGTAATTAGGTCACAGGGACCAAAAGATAAAAACAGGACAATCTTATCTAATACCTGGGCTGTCACTACACAAATGCCAGGACAGAGGATGAACGACCAATTAAAAGAGTTTTTATGCAGCTAATTATGATGACAGAGGATTTGTGGAATAAAATCCCTAGATTAGTACGTTAATAAAAAGCTAAAGAAAAATTGAAGGGGTAAGCACTGAAGCTACGCCACAAGAGCTACAACAAAAGCTGCCTGCTCAAGAATAAAAGGAACAATGTTTTGATAAGAATTAATTATCTGCTGGAACAGCAGCACAGTATGAAACCAACAGACCACTGAGTTCTTGCAATAGTTTACGTAAGTTACAGGAATGGCTTTAAGTCAGCCATGATTACTAGGGTGAATCTGGTTAAGACCAAAAACATGTATGGAAGCCAAGCTTGAAACAAGCTTGTCATTCTGGAGGAAGGAAAGAGTAAACAGCAAAATGAAGATGTTCCTGCATATTTCAACAAATTCAGAACTATTAAACAGCTTCCTGTCAAGATAATCCTCAGAAGAACCACAAAAAATGCGGAATATTCTTATTAAGAACACTAAATAAACACCAAAGGATATCAAAACACCTGACCAGAGAATATTCAGCAGCTTCTTTGCTTCAGCTGACAAAAAGAGCAAATTCTGACAGGCAGGAACATGAAAAAAGCAGATTCCAGAGTATCTCCCTCAGCTAAATTTGTTCTGCTCCACTAATTAAAACAAAAGCATGTAAGTATATTCAAAGACCAGCAGACTTGAAAAACCAAACCAAATGAAAAACTTAA
This sequence comes from Rhagologus leucostigma, assembly GCA_013397725.1. Lineage (NCBI taxonomy): Eukaryota > Metazoa > Chordata > Aves > Passeriformes > Rhagologus > Rhagologus leucostigma. The sequence continues at coordinate 170,060 of VZTD01005123.1, read as the reverse complement.
AGAGATTCATGGAAAAATTACAAGATTTGTATGTTTTTGTTATGCTAGACATGGAGAAAAAGGCAACACGTAAATCAAACAACTCTGGAACTTGACGTCAGTCAGGCAATGTAGGAAAAAAATCTAAGAAGGTGATTTACTGAGCTATTCTAACCCTGTAAGGATGTGCATCAAGAGATACACCACACGTGGTAGGAAATCCAAAACTTAATGTCAGGGTGAAGAAACCGTCTGTGAAGGACACAAGCACATACACAAGTGATTTAATTGAAAAATTATTTTACACGCAGGAAGGAAAATGACATTTTTTTCATACTGCAGTCAGAGTAAGCAGCAACACCAGAAGGTATGAAAAAAATTTGTAAACTAACCAGCCAAAGATGAGACCTCGTTAAAAATGTACAACTAATTTGCCCAGTATTTACAGAGGTTTCAATTATTCAAAGCAAATATAGTCTTTCATGAATTCTTTGATTTAGAGTATTTTCAATTAACACTGAAAACTAAGAAGTGATTTTGCATACTCCCTCATTTGGCTATCATCTACTATGGATAACTTGGCCAAGAAGCTTGGTGATAGATGTTAATTTATCGTCATTTTACAAAGATAGCAAACGAAAAAGTTGCCCTTGTAGCTGCAATTCTAAGCAGCAAAGTTTATTTGGAATATATTTCTAAAAACAACTTTCAACATCAAATATTAAAGGTTCTGTTACAGATGTCATCTGAGCAAGCAGCAAGATGTAAATTTAAAACATACAGTATATTTTTCTTTTGCATTAAAGATGAAAGATTACACAGTTAAGCACATGGAAGCCCATAGGACAAATCAGCTTACCACAAAAAGGAAAAAAAACTCCAAACCTAAAAAAAACCCCATTCCTGAGAATTTTAAGATTGCAGGATTGCAGTAAGGACTCTCATTTTTAAAAAGGTCAAGAGACAAACACTTCAGACAGTGGCTTCAAACCTCTGAATAACAGCCACGCTACTATGTGGCTCACTTCTAAAGTGTTCACAAGAGAAAACTACAAATGAGATCTTGTTGCAATGAGGATTAAGTTTTAAGATAGTTGCCTGTACCTACGCTGGAATTCCTGCCCTCACCCACTCCCTCTCCTGACATCCCCCAAAAGCTGACAGAAAGATTTGCAGCCCACTAATTCACATTTACACATTCTGATGTAAGACAAAGGTAAAGCTGTGTAACTGAAGGATTTCGGAAAAAATGTTTCATCATGTTAGTAAAAAAAGCTCAGCACCTTGCAGATCAAAGAATATTTAACTATTTTTTTTGACTAATAAACACAGAAACAAAGGTCTAACAAGGTAATAAAGCAGTAAAAACTTGAACATAACATTGAAGAAATACTCAAATAACATAGCTGATGTTGTACTACAACATTTTACTTCATTTAAGTACAGAAAATGTCACCCATCCTATGATTTATAAAGTACACAAAATAAGTACATAAAAGAAACCAAACCCCATCAAAAGATGATCATATATGTGCATATGTACAGAGAACATACACACCTAAAATGTGCAAATTTCTTTTAATTCAAGTTAAACAAAACATTTGCAGGATAGAGTTGTACAATGATAATGGAAGATAAGAGTACTCTACATATCCTAAAGGTGTTTCATATCTACAGCCAGTGCAAACTTACAAGGCACAAACTCAATGCTGATGCTGTAGTGTTGTAAGTTACATTCAGGCACATCTCCATTTGCAGTTCTGCAGAAAAGGAGCAATGGAAGTGCTACTTCTATACTAAACTGCCAGCCTTCTCTCACCGTTGAAGCACTAAATTGATGTAACCTATATGCTACAGGTACCAGTGGGGTTCTGGCTTAATCTATCACTGGAAAGGCTGTGGCTAAAACATCTGTTCTAATCTCCTTGCATGTGAAAGTGTGCTATTTCCCAAAATACCTCCCAGACATTCTCCAAAGACTACATATACCTTGCCAGCCTCAGTGTGTGGGATCTTACAGGGTATTACTAATGCTTTTTTCTAACTTTAGTCAAAATTTCTGCAGGAAGTGAATCCAGATTTTAAAAACCAAAACAACAAATAAACCAAATCCAAACAACCCCCCCACCCCCAAAAACAGCCAGCAAAACACATTCTGAGTTACTTGCATTTAACAAACTTCTGTTAAATTGCATAGTGACAGTGTGTACCAGCTAATAAAGAGTTAAAAACAAAAGCTTGCTGTTTAAGGCAAAATTTTAACACAGCATAGCAGAAAAAAGCCAAATAACAGGTCCATCATTATTTAATCAAAGTACTGGCCCATGTAGTCTTATCCTCACAGTGTCTTCTTTCTTACTTTAACAGCAAACCCACACTTGCAGTATGCTTGATTAGAAAATTTTGTTGCATTTTCCTAAACGAAATGAGAGCAATTAATACGTATACTGATTGACTGATGCTGAAAACACCTGACAAATATGGTCTCTCCCACCCCTTAAAAAGGTTTTTGACCTTACTGGGAGTTAAAAACTCACTGGTATCCAGGTCTAATATACTACCTAAAATGGAACTAGTAATTTAAAGCTTTCTAGTATTTTTTAGACATTACCACATCACTTTGCTGTCTCACCCTAAAATTGCATTTTTGTATTACTTTTCAATAGAAGACATTTAATAGACAGCTGAGGAAAACAATACAATATAAAAGCTTAAGGGTCTTTGCAAAGGTATCTTCTATTCCTTCTGCAAAGTAAGAGGGGAGTGATTTTATTGGCATTTATTTGAATTGCCATCAATAAAGACACAAGAATACTTTAAAAAGAAAAAAAAAAGTTCTAATGCTTCGCACGTATCTTTGGTTTAGCCTTCCTGACCAAAGTCTTCTGTAAACTTCTTTAACTTCTGCAGGTCCTGTTCATTGACTGTTGGTTTTGTGCTAGCAAGCGACCTGAGCATATCACTCTGTCAGAAAAAAAACAAACAAGTGTTTTCAGAAACAAGTATAGTACCACTGCTAGAAATTTTGCTGCCAGGACAAATATGCATTAAAAAAAACTATTAAAGAGTTCCTATTTACACAAAACTTGAAGTAAGCCTGAACACTTCTGCACAGAGGCAGCATTTTAACCCTTTGAAGACAGACAACAGTCTGTGAGTTTTCCAGTAACAAAACCACAACCTCAGGTTTAGGTTTAAGCCACTCATCTGTTCAAGTTTAATTAATCTCTTTTTTGAAAAGAGCTGAACTTCCTTTTTTTTGGTCAGTTACTATTTTCAACCCGTGATTAACTACAGCAGATTAAGTGGAAAATAATCAGATTCTCTTCAAAGTCCAGCAATGTAGAACAGTAGTTTGTGATTCATCTCTAGCAAAGTTTTACTGCTCATGACTGGTAATTTCTCTCTCTTCAATTCAGTCAATTTCCTAGATAAATATCTAGATGTGAGGAAATGGAGTTCAGAAAAAAATTCATAGGTCTATGAAGTTGAAAGCAGCAGTTAAAATACACTATGAATAAAAAGGGGAAAGAAAACGAATCAATTCCTAGCCAAAGGCATCTGAAAGAAGTAGATGCCCAACCTCATATTACTATAAAATTATGGGTAAATCCAAAAGTTAGTATCATGATTTTCTACATGTGATATTTGTGTCACCAGACCACAGGCACCCTGCTCAAAAAGAATTAAAGCCTTATCTTTTAAGGACAAGAACTGATTTTGGTCACTGAAACAGCTGCCTTTAGTGTATCAGTGACCAGGTACCATTAAGAGCAGACAAGGAACTGCTGTCTTCAATTCCAGGAAAGACTGAATAAAAATCCAATTAGACCATGCAGGGAGAAGTTTTAGGGCAGGCCTGCACCTGCATAAATCCTTTTCTGATTCCTCAGTATGCAAATACACACAGGAAATTCTTTTCTGAAATACAGTGATGGTTCTATTTACAAAGCAGTGCCTGTAATCCCCATGAAATGCATTGATTTCTTTCATTCCTTACAAGACTGTTTGCACACAGAAAACTACAACAGATTTGTTATTAAGTGCTTCCCACCAACTTTGTACTTAAATTCAAAATTTTCTTCTGCTGCTTTTGGAGAAAAATACAGAACGAGTGTCTAGCAATTATTTTTTACTTAAGCGGTGAAATAAAATTGAAAACTGTCTTACATATTTTATTCCCTGGGCCAAAACAAGTATTTTAATACGCACAAAGAAAACAGCAGAAAGAGCTGTATCACCTATGATGAATTTTAACCAAAACTACCATTACATCCAAAATCTTCTTACATTTTGGTTTTTATACTTGTATCTATTTCATGGGAAATATTTACCTATGGCATATCCCTTCCCAATTTACAGTGAATGTAATCTTCCGTTTCCCAGTATTTATGCCACAGTGATGAGAAGAAAGTGTGTCGTGGCGCAGGAACCCTAAAGGTTTTGAATGAATAAAAGCCAAGTGAAAGAACAGTGGAAGAGCCACATACTGCCTATGGATGAGAGGACGGCAGCTGCATGCCAGCAGACAAGAATAAGAAATGCTTATCAGGGACAGACAGCTGTCTTTTTCATAAGCATGCCATACTGTAGTGCTGCATGTTGAGAATTCAAATGTTATCTGGTATGCCCAGCATTTCTGAAAACAAACATCTCATCCAATTGTCCTGAAAAAGACTCCTTATCTTAAAGCCTTTTCAGAGTTATGCAAAGCAAGAAAGAAATGCTACAAAGAACACCTACCATGGAAACTTTAGGCTCCAGTAATTCATCACCTGGGACCTCCATCCATGTCATTTCTATGGCTCCAGGATCACCTGGAGAGCAAGGGGTGAATAAATCTACCATCGTATTTGGATTAGACACTGATGGTCCTTTTACCTAAAAATAAGAAAACACTCAGTTTATAAGAGTTTTTATTTTAGAGACAGAAACCGGAAGCTGAACAGCACCCTAAGCAAACACATTCCTTGATTTTATGCAGATGCCCTACCCATCGGGAAGACATGTCCTGTGAAAGAGAAATTGTACAAGTGTACTGGTATTATTCACCTTGAAAACGTGCAGCTGTAGCCAGATACTTAAATTCACATCAGGTCAAATCCCAGAAGCCACGTCCTCATAAGGCTGAGGATTTCTGTGGAAAATTGACATGCCAGGAAATCTGCTTGGAGAAGACCACCCTTCCTGGTCCCTGGTCACTTTAGGAGTTCATTCATCACTAGTTAACAGCTCTCTAAAAGCTTCCCAGTGCGTTTTGCTCTGACATCCCGCGTTCCCAAGCTCCCAGGACCTCTCCCGGCACCACCTGAGCAGCGCTCCATAGAAAACAGCGCCACCTAACGGGAGAACAAAACAGCTTTTTTTTTTCCCCCCCAGCCAGATGGACAGACCCAAAAAAGCTGCAGCGTGTCTGTTCCCTTTCTGCAGTACACTCACTGTCTGGTACCAACGACTTTGCTTTCCCTCCCTGTTACCCGCAGCACCACACACCCACGGCAACTCGGAGCATACGCAGAGGTTGAAGGACAACACACTAACTGGCTATGAACAGAACTGGATTTGCTACTCCAAACTGCATTTAGAGCAAGATGCTGGAGAGAAGATTGTACTATTCAAAATGCACTCTGACAAACCTGCGTTACCACATATGGCAAGGAAAAGTTTACAGTTCATTACTGACAACTGAGGAAAGCTCTGCTGAACTGCGGCAAGTCGTCTGTTATAACACAAATAATAAAGCTAAGATTTTGTTTATAAAAACACAAAATCACATCCAATTAAAGCATTAACAATACGAGTGTAATCAACTTGGCTTATGTCAGAGCCTTCAAAGTATTGCAGTTGTAGGTTTCTTCCTTCCTTTTTTTTTTCTTGAGCAAAAATAAGTAAGAAGTCCTTTTGAAGTTTTTCTGCAAACTGTAACAACTGAGGTTATTTCATTGCTCCACAGCAAGCTGAAACATGCCTTAGATTGTTCCAAATTTGAGCAAAATGCTAAAAGCTAACAGCCCTTCAGCCAGAAATGCCATTGTCACTTAAAGTTAACAACAGATAAATACTTCAGACATCACTGCTTAAGGGAAGGAAGCATCTAGAAAATCCTTGATGTATCAAAATAACTGTTTATTTATCAACAAACATAGCTTACATCACATTGTTACTGTGAGTTGTTCCCAGAAGTTAAACTTACTGTCGTCTCATATTCTGGACCCTACTGGATTTAAGTGTGTCTTTCTCTTTGAATCTTAAGCTGAATGAGTTCACTGGAAGAAACTACACCAAAAATGAAAGAGCCTATCTTCAAAGTGAGTGTAGCTGTTTAGTTCAGGGCCCTTAACCCTTTTATGTCAGGTTGAGTTACTGGTAAAAAAACTGTAATTGTAACTGAGATGACAAAGAACTGCTGCCAACACAACATACATGGTACTCAACAGCTTAGGATCTAAAATTTTTCCTACCACACCTGCTCTTTTAAAAAAGAACAAGTTAAAGCTTCCTTTTACAGCAATTAGCACCTCTGCAGAATATCCTGACCCACCTTCAACCAAGATACATGAATTTCTGTAAAAATCAAACTTTGCACTAAAAATATTAACAAAAAGTACCTTTAGCCTGGGTCTACTCTAAAATATACTACACAGCAAAATAAAATTTTCTTAAACTGATACATGTTGTATCTATTTTAACCTCTGTTTATAACCATTGATATTACCACTCTTATTTTCCATTTAAGAGTTTAATAGTTTACAGGGAACAATTAATTTGACTGAACGAGGCCCATCTGTGCAAATTCTCCACAGGAAAGACATTTCCAGATTTAATGGATTTAGACCGGTGGTAAAGACTGCCAATTGGTTCTTGTTCAGATAAAGTTTCTGAGATCCAAGTATTGTGAAGAAATGTTTCTTAAGTCAGTATATAGCATGTAGAGGTAACTGTAAGATAAGCCAAACAATACAGTTTGAATAGGCTCCTTGGTGTGCACCTATATAAAAGTAAACTGGTTTTTACATTACAGCAGTGTAAATGCAACACAGACCGTGCTCAGCTGTGTTGCGTCTTTACTAGTGTCACAAGTAACATTGATTCAATGTTTCTACCAGAACTGTACAAGAACCTTAATTTTTTCAGTTTGAAAAATATGCCAAGTAAACAGAATGTGCTTAAGTATAATCAATCTGTTCTCAAGTGGATGAGGGATACATTTATTTTTTTTTCCAGCATGTTAAGAACCACTTAACTCGAAATAGAAAAAGAGCACTTCTGTAACACTGCCATTTAAATCAAACAGCAAACTGAATGCTTTTAACACTCTCTAGAGACATTAAGAGTCAGAGCATGAATATTCAGAAATTAGCTCCACCAGACTTATGGCAGGACCTAGGGGGCTATGGGGAAAGGAAGAACAGCACTCCCCCGTCAACAAAAGAGACATTTATAAGTGTGCAGTATTACCCCAAACGAAATTCAGTTTATTTGCAAGGAATTTTCAAATTAAGACTGTTCTCATAAACGAAATAACTTGAAAGTTTTGATTCCTACTTACTTTTTTAAAGTGAGTCGCTGATTGCACTTTTCTAACAGGCTGCATCAGTGCATCACGGACAATGATGCTTATATCTGCACCAGAATAGCCATCAGTTTTCTTCCCAAGCTCTCGATAATCTGATTCTTCTAGCTCATTTGGAGTTGACCCAAGGTGAAGTTTGAACATTGCAACCCTGGCATGGTCTTCAGGTAAAGGAATATAAATACGCTTCTCAAACCTGGTTTAAAAAACAAAAAACCAAAGTGTTCCCAAGATGCCAGCTCATGCAGGTGCATAGTGGAAAGAGCTCATGCGAATGAGTATAGAGTTTGATCCTAACAGTATTAGAAAGAAGCAGTTTCAGTACAACAAACCTTCAAAAAAAAAAAAGAAATCTGAGGCAAATATTCAGCAACCTGTTCTCATAAATAATACTTCAGTTACTATAAGCTAACATCCACAACATAACAACTGTGTCCTTTACATTACAAAAACCTCTTCAGATGTTTTTCCAGCAGAATTTGAGTCTTAAAAGAAAAAACTGAGAGGAAGGCATCTTTAAGTGTTGAAGTGTATTTGAACAGATTTCACACTCCAAGAAAGAACTGCCTAATAAGTTTATGCAACAACTTTCTACGGTCTCCAACTAAATTAAGAAAATACCATAGATGGAAGTAAATTTGAAGCATTCTCAAGAAAACATTGGAAACTGCAGTTCCTCCTTTGAAGCAGCATCTGTTCTCAGAGTGGAGACTACCTCTCACCAACAAAGTAAGAGCAACTCCAAATTCTGCTGAACACAAGTAACCAGATATACATGACAAAGTGGCCAAAATCCATGAAAAATTAATTTTATTACAGCCATTGTTGTACAAGTTCCTTTAAGTCTTGTAGGCAAGAACTAGGGAATTTCTCTTTCATGTTGCTGAGAATGAGAAAATGGTTTGGGCTGAGAGGGACCTTGAAGATCATCTAGTTTCAACCCCCCTGCCACAGGCAGGGACACCTTCCACTAGACCAGCTTACTCAAAGCCCCATCCAACCTGGCCTTGAACACTTCCAACAACGGGACATCCACAACTTCTCTGGGCAACCTGTGCCAGTGTCTCACCACTTTCATCATAAAAAATTTCCTCCTTATGCCAATCTAAACCCATCCTCTTCCAGTTTGAACAACTGCCCCTTGTCCTGGCATTACAAGCATGGAAAAAAAAAAAACAAGGAACATCTCTCCATCTTTCTACTAAGGTCCCTTTATATATTGAAAGGCCACAATAAGGTCTCTCTGGATCCTTCTCTTCTCCAGGCTGAACAGCCCCCACTCTTAGCCTGCCTTCAGAGGAGAGGTGTTCTGATCATTTTCATGGCCCCCTTCTGGACCCACTCTGTCAGGTCCACGTCTGCCTTTTACTATAGATTCCAACCAAAGCTGTAATTTCAAGAATGACTTGAAATTTTCAGCAACACCTTCACCTCTAAATCTGGCTCATACAACACTACAGTCATACAGATGGGAAGTGACATCTGGAGGCCTCCTGGTCCAACCCCAAAACAAACTGAATTAAGTTGAATTAAGTATATAAATATATACTTAATTTGAATTAAGTATATAAATAAAAGTCAGTGTCAGTCACAAAAAAATCAATTATTATTTTAGCCTACAAAAATGGCCATTATCCAAGCTGTGTCCTCATCACAACATAATCCTATTTGTCACATAACTGTATCTGTCCTCTGCTTGCTCTGCAGGTTAGAGAAAGGTCCTACTAATCAGGTATAGGCAGTCCTGTATCTGCAAAAGTCCTTTATCTGCAAAAGAGCAGTTAAAAATCACAAGGTATGCTGGACCAGTAGAAAAACATGGTGTTTCTGCGTAAGGTTACATTCCCATTAAAGAACTCAAGCTACTCACCAGTTTGTTAACAGCTGAAAAGGAAAGCTCTACCCTCTCTTGCCCTTCTGAGGTGTGTATTTTCTAACTTGTCCCCTAAGCCCCCCAGAAAACCAAAAAGCAAGCAGAAAACTCCTCTGTTTCTTCAGGCATAATCATCTAACCAAGAAATCAGGTAAACTACAGGACCAATATAAGAGTGAACAACCTACCTGTCTAAAGGGACAAGGGACTATTAGTTTGGCTAAGTCCACTTCATGGAATTGAGTGGCAGAACATTAACCACATCTGCAAACATGAGCTGGATGAACACCTCAAGTACTCTCTGGCTGAAGGCTCACACCAGTTGTGAATTTCACACCATGAAAAACATGCCATCATACCTTCTCCTGATAGCAGAATCCAAAACCCAGGGTATGTTTGTCGCTCCTAAGACCAAGATTCCTTCATTGTCAACACCAACCCCTGTATCAGGGCAGAAATAATTCCGGTGTTTATATGATGAACAGAGACTTTTTAAAAAAGTCATCAAAATTTAATGGGGTGGAACTGCAGGTATTTTTAGTGTTCTCATGCAAGCTACACTTAAAAATACACATCTTAATTTCTCTGCCTGATTCTGAAAACCAAATAAACTTACCTTGCATCTGGACTAGAAATTCTGTTTTTATCCGTCTAGCAGCCTCACTTTCATTTTCACTTCTTGACCCGCAGAGGGAATCTATCTCATCAATGAAGATGATAGAAGGTTTGTTTTCTCTGGCAAGCTGGAACAAGTTTTTCACTAATCTTAAAGAAGGAAACAGCTTTAGCTATATTAATAATTACAACAGCAGAAACACATAACTTCAGATTGTGATACAGTCATTTCCTTTAGAGAAAGCAAGAAAAAAAGCGCATTAACAAAAAGCTACTCAAAGATGCAACATTCTTCCTGCTCCAAGACTCAGAATTATACTGAACGAAAGAGCCCAGCATAATGAGAAAAAAATTAGAGTGCTCCAGGCATGGTTTTGCAAGATAAAGCCCTTTTTCAGTTTACACTTCTACATAACAGCCTGGACTATACAAAACCACCACTCTAGAAAGATTCAAAAGAAAAAGGCTTTCTCTTAACATTTCTAACCTAAATTAATTCTAGAGATTTTGCAAGAAATAACATGTATCTTTACTTTATACAACTTTACTTACTAAATAATTTTTAAATTACAAGAAACATTGTTTTGCAAAACAAACAAATAAAACAACCTAAAACAAATCCCAAAATACTCCTAGCCACCTCTCACGAACACATTTTACTACGTTAAAAAAAAAATAGGAATACGCTGGGAAATTCTTCGTATTACAGCACTAAATCTCAGGCAATAATCTCAAATAAAGTCAAACATAAAATCTAATGCCAAGCCAGTTCTGTATTCCTTTTGCAATAGAAGAAAAGCAGCTTAAGGTTTCCAGCTTTCTCGGGAAAAAAAAAAAACTCAGTTCGAACACTTAATCTAATAGCCTTTCTTCCTCATTCTACCAACTTTAAAGTGTTGCTCAGTTGTCTCACACTTCAAACTATTAAAGCATGGTTGTGACAAGTATGCTTATCAGTGTAGGAAAATCCTTTTACTATAAAACCAGAGCTTTTTATTAATTCAAGAAATCTCTTTTGCAAGACTAGATGGACAAATTCCTGGCCTTCTAGACTGCAGCCAACACTGGTCACTCCTGGTCTTCTGGCTGCCTGGTCTTTTTCACATATCACACAGTAACAAATGAAGATTTAGCATAGGGATCCACAAAATTTCCTTTCATGGCTGCTCCTCTCCTTCAACCTATCTTTGCAAGGCTCTTACTTCTTTCAGATTTTGTTTGAAATCAGGATGAAGAAAAATCCCACCTCTGTATGGACAAAGAAATGCCAAATAGCTGCTGGGACAGATGAGTGGGGAGATGCCGAGAAGCAAAGTTAACTCAGCACTTCAGACTGATACAGTGTACAACCACAGCTGAATCCAAAAGGGAAATGAGCTCTGTGGTGCTCCAAAAATCTATCTCGAGCACTGAAGAGAGTTTCTCAAAATGCAGCACATAACGGTACCTTTACATGGCACTGTAGCATGAAGTACAGAAACACCTGTAGTTTGTTTTTAAAAAGACAGCACCATTCCCTCAAATTCTTTACAAGAACTTATCTCACTCTATATTAGTTTCTTTTTGACAATGTTTTCCTGGACCTCTGGCAACTCCCACTTACTTTTCACTTTCACCTAACCACTTTGAGACAAGGTCAGAGGAAGATACTGAGAAGAAGGTAGAGTTGTTTGCTTCTGTCGCCACAGCTTTTGCTAAATAAGACTTTCCTGTTCCTGGTGGTCCAAATAGGAGAATCCCTCTCCAGGGTGTTCTCTTGCCTGCAAGAGAGAAACCAGCAGTTTTCAAAATACTGTAGAAAGACTGAACCTATTTTCTGATTATGCTCCTCTACAGTGCTTGGAGGTTTTCCGCATCTACCCATGAAACTTCTGTCAGATGGATCACAATCTCTTTGTTAAGAGCTCGGCTTGAGTCTGTGATACATTGGCACAACACTTCACAGGCCCCGGTGTCAGTCCTGACTGGCCAATGGTAAATAAATGCTGTAATCCTGACCTGTAAACAGGTGTGGAAATTTAATGGGCAGGATGACTGCTTCTTTAAGTGCTTCTTTGGCACCTTCGAGGCCAGCAACATCACTCCATTTGACATTTGGTCGTTCCATAACAATTGCTCCTGTAAGAAAAGATTGTCTGAGTTAGTGATGTACGTATCTTTTCACAATTATAAGAAATTCCATTTGGTGAAAAAAAAATAAATCTATGCCCATGTCTATACTGAATAAAAACCAGGCATTTCTAAGATGATAGGAACACTGAACTCCATTAGTCAAATGGATGTTATTTTCACAGAAATCTGTCACACTGATTTACCACAATAAACCATGGATAACCAGAATAGTCATGAGTTAGTACAAGTCCTGGCACCATCTCTTCACTGAATCATCATTGCCCTTCCCAAAAAACTAAAAATTTCATTTTAAACAATGAGCTAGCTGCACTAGCTCAGGATTTTTTAATATTCTCCAGCAGATGAAGTAACTTGCTGGGTATCTCCAGATGTGCAGCAAACAAATGGATCATCTACTGGAAAAGAGCTGTGATAGCTAGGCCTGAAAACATCAGAAAGGTTATATGGATCCTGCTTAGCTGCAGAAGTATTTTCTTAGTCAAGGCACATTCTCTCAAAGTTTAGCACCAAGTCTCATCTCCCTCAATCAATGAGTTCAGCCAACTGAGCTGTACTTTAGCCTTCTCTTCAGATTGGTTAGTCTGACATGCTAAAAATTTTGTCTCAACTATTTGTAGACTTGGAAACTTGGAATTCAGCTAGTAGTTGAATATTAGATCTTGTAATCCTAGCCACTACTTCTATTATCTGAGGCCAGATTCATGTGGGAAGAAACAAAGTCTGTATAGTGAGAGACAGGATAGAAGTTCAATGCTCATCAATTTTCTGTTACTTTTAAAAAACCAGGAAACTGTCCCTTATAACTGTGCATAGGATTAAATAAACATGTAGAGAAGTAGAAAAATCATGGCACAGTTTCCAAATGGGATACAACAGCTCCTGAAACTACACAGGCACAAGATCTGGTAAATGCATTTGATCTTTGTTACAATGAAAAACAGGAGAACAATGAGGTTTCTCCAGATTCATAAGCACCTTCTGGTAGCAAAGTTCTGAACATTTCTTCATCATTAAAGGGAAATAAATATCAAAAAAGCCTCCTTTCTACTGCACACAAAACTGCTAGTAGCTGCTTCACTGACTGTGTCCTGTATTTGAGTTCAAAAACCCAAACTATGCTACTGAACTGGGAGAGCATCATCACTGCATAGGAGAAAATGCTACCTGTTACTACAAATGGGCAAGAATCCATGTTTCTAACTCCTAAATTTGAATACAAGTCATTTTGTGAAAACAGTCCTGCTTACACTAAGTATTTGTATCATCACTTCCTCAGCCTCTAGGCAACACGCTAGTGCACTTCAGAGTAAAAATTACTGATTCAGTTTAGCCAGTAGCTACCTGGGATTTTGCAACTTCTGTTGGAAAATGCTAGCTTGATAGGTGATGCAATTTTAACATGAAGTACAGGCTGCAGGATATACATTTCAATATAGTCACTGCATGAGTTCACGGCACACAAGTCCTTTTACTTCCATAAAGACTATGCTTTTGCATGTGAAGGTTACATACTAGCTGAGCCACTCACAGACATTAATCCATAAAATCCATAAAATTATTCCATAAAATTTAGATGGCAAAAATATAGGAACTTGCTTGACTGAAGTCACCACTATTTAAAGAAAAGGATGCTTCAAATTACCTTGAAGTTGATTCTGTAGCTTCTTTTTTTCGGGGTCCTCTGATTCCCCTTCGCCATCACTGTCATTCCTGATTTGGAAACAAAATATTGAAATACACTAAGAGAGACTGCTGTCTTACGATAAAAATCAGAATGCAAAAAGCAGAAAACCCATCAGGCTGAGGAATGAAAGAAACACTGAGATGCTTTCAGACCTCTACAGCTTTACATGACTGTAGAAAAGCGGAAGTACGCTTTTCTACAATTTCTTTCCAATTCACCCTCCTTTGCCATTTCAACTTCCTCTTACGGGTCTGAGCCCTCTTAGCACACTTCTACGTACTTTGAGCCAGCCTTTAAGAAACACAGCTCTTATATCCAGCAACACAGAAGTGCTGGAATGGTTTGTTTGTAGACATTGGCACTTGTCCTCTATCTAGACTTGAAACAGGACTTGGCCAATTCCATCTAGTACTATGAAACTCTCTTCTTACCAGAGCAAAGGAAACTGAAGTTAAAGAAGGAAAAGAGACTAGATAGAGAACAATTGGAGTGGAGGTCATGAAAATACGTGTAGCCTCTGTGGTATTACCATTTCCTTCTATTATAAATAAGCAGAACATGGCACAGCTCAAAAAATAAAACTGATGAGATGAGCAGACAATGAAAAAGACTGAAAATCAGGTAAAGTTTTAAAAGACAACTGAGCAACTTTAGCTGTGCAGGACTTCTAAAAAGGGCAGTCCCACCAGAAAGTACCATCCTGAATCCTTCCTCTCTCCTATCCCCATAAAAGCAGCAACAAATGCAAAAGAGGCTGGGCTCGTTTGGGTGGCTCTACTTGCTCACCTTTCTGATATGCAAAGTGAGAAACAAATCCAAGAGAAGGGAAGCAGTGGAGAGACCAGGCAGCAGCAACACATTAGAAGGATTCAGTCCACCTTACAGAACTTTACCCTACATAGGGCTTTTCATCTCTTATCAAGTGTGAGACAGATCAAACTCAGTAACCCCAGCAATCATCAGTCTGAAATTATTTTCTAGTTAGTAAGTATTTAAATGCAGAAAAACTTTAAAGGTCATCAGGCTTGTTGCCATTAAACCCAATAATCATTGGATTCAGCTGTTAGCCTGAATCAGCTTTCATTCTTTAGTGAATTCCCTATGCAAACGTTCGTATTTTAGTAAACAAGAACAGAAATGCTTGTGATGGTAATTCATGATATTTTATTAGCCCACTGTATTTCAGCATTAGTCATCTGAAGCGTTTCAGAAACACAAGTTAAAATGTTCTTTGAATAGCTGAAGTTTAGAATATACTGAGTTCAGGAAGTATTTTGCTTTACCTTCTCCAAAAACATACCCTTTTCCTTCAGCAGGACCAGATTCTTTAACTGGTTTTGGTGCAGTTTTTTCTCTCTTTTTCAGATATTCTTTCAGCTTTTCTGCTCGATCCAAGTATTCTGTACATTTTGCTCTAATGCTTTGTTTTGCTTTATCACCCTGTGCTTCATCTAAGAGTTTGAAAAGAAATAATTCTTTGTTAACAGCAAAACACACATGCATCAATCAAAAAAACAAGACAAAAAATCTTCTTTATCTCTTATCAATATACCTCTCTCATACAGGCTCACCACATAACCAAACATCTCAACTACTTATTTTTCCACTATACCTCGAAAAGGACTGACCAGAAGGATCTCATCACGTAACAGAAATAAAATATTCACTGGAACACTGCCTTGACTTAAAATTTGACTCTTAGAGGATTAAGGATGACAGCACTGGAAGCTTTTCTGTCAGCCTTTCAAGCTTCTAACATTGCCTTAATAACTGCTTTTCTAAAATAGCTAATCAAGAAGCTGCTTGCGCTAGGCAATTTTTATTTAGAAGCATACTTGATTCTTCCATAGGCTGCTAATTTTAAAACATAAAGAAATATTACAATAAACATCTGATAGAACTAGGTGCGTTTCAACAGCCCCACTGTTCTCATAATCACTATTACAGTATTTCAAACCAACAATCAAAATTTAACATGCCAGATTTATGTGTTAAGTTTCCAAAAGTACATCAATATTGTTAAAAGCACAGAAAGTGATATTCTGAGAAAGTCTGTAAGATTTAAATGGACAGGAAGTGATAAACGCTGATTATCCTAATAATAAAAGACTATAAAGAAAACAATATTTTTTTCAAATCATGGAGATCTGTAAGTGTACTTTTGTCAGGCAAGCAACCCTAGCCCACTTACATTAGGGCTGTGCCTACATTAAGAAAGCCCACTCCTTGCATACAAACACTGAACGTGGCACAAAAGGTACACAGAAGTGTGAAAAGGCATAAAATAAGGAGAATATGGAAATTGAAGAAAAATTGTTACATACAAGTCCATCTCATACATTTTCTTGGCCAAGATAAACAGCAAGACTATGACATTAAGGAGCAAAAAATGTCAGCAGAGAGGCTGTAGAAGGGCAAGCAGCATGAATTAAAGGAACAAGAAACACTCTGCAGATACAAAGACTTCATGTGTAACATGGTTTTCAGCACAACAGAAATACAGGGATCCCTGTACTTATTGTCATATTTCCTCGTGCAGTGGCCAGCTTGAAACACTGCTACAAAAGTCCAGAGGAGAGACAGCAAACACCTGCCTCCTGTCTTAAAAAAACCTAAAACAAAACACAAGTAAAAAATAATCTGATTTCTTACAAGAATGGAGCAAGCACACAACACAGTAAAGGTAAAAGCTGCAAAATATATGACCTCAGTCAAACTACAATTAGCAAGTATCATCCGTTGATGAGAGCAGAAATTTAAATACTGATGTCAACATAAGAGATTACTCTTGAGCAATCTGACGACTAAACTCTACTTAACCACCCAATACATCACACTTACATTTAACAACATGGAGAAAATACTGCACAGCATGTTGGTACAAGCGGAAGGCTTCCTCATAGTTTCCTGCTTTATCTTCTTGTGCTGCCTTGGTAGCAAGGTCTATTGCTTTCTGTAACACAAACAAATAATTAATTGCTGTGCAAGAGCATTTTCCATGATCAGAGACCATTTAAGCTGTTACTGTTCTTTGATGGCCAGTTTTTCTGCTCTTCAACATTTACCCCCTGCCAAGGCTGGAGGCAATTGATTGTCCTAGGTGGTGTTTTGTACAAGACACAATATTTCCATCCCTTTATGAACAGCAGGATTTACAAACTGCTGAGATTTACCAGCACACAAAAAACTGCAAGTGAGAAGAACAAGTTTCTGTCTACTAAACTGGAACTAGTACTATTTTGTCTATGCAGTTTTTCTTACCAATCTCTTCCAATTGTTATGGAGAGATCTGGAAAGCCATTATAAGGCTCGGGGTTTTTTTAATCACAGACCTGGACACTTTGTACTACGATACAGATGTCCTGTTTAGGGCATGGTTTAGTGATGCACTTGATAGTGCTGGGTTAATGGTTGGACTCAATCTTATCCAACCTAAACAATTCTACGATTCTATGACTAATGACATCAGTAAACCTTGTAAACAGCAAAGTCAGTACAGGAAGTACTGGTTACAAGCACTGAAATGAGCATTATCACTCTTCAAACATTATGCTTGGAGACATCTTCAAAGACCAATTGCTTGGCTTCTCTAGGATTTAGGTTCTTGATACCCTAGTGAGAAATTCTAATTATCACTCCAGTGGGAGAGACGAAAAAACCCCACCGAACAGACAGAGACGCAAATCTCAAGCATCAAAAAATCCTGTGAGAAGCTATGAATGGATTTTTAATTTAATTGTTCAGCTAGTTTCAAATAAATCTGACTGTGATCTAAGCCACCGGATTGCACACACTGCCCTGTGGATTTATTGGTATCACCGCTATTCCGTTGCTCTTAAGTGCCTATTACTTTTTATTACACTTTCCTCCTTGGAATGCCCATACCACTTCAAGACAATTAAAACTGTCATTTTGACCACTGGTTCATGAAAGTTTAAAAAAAAAGGCAGTCAGCTAGAGGTAACCAACACCAACTAAATATTCTATAGTCCCTCACCTATTTTTTCCCATGTGGTTGCTTTTCCTAAGCATTGTTAGTATGCTCAGGATGATTATGTAATGTCAGGGAGCGAGGTTAAGAGCTGGAACTGCAGCAAGGAGTTTCCATCAGGCAGTCCAGTACAGATACTCTTGCCACTATCTAGACACTGTGCTGTGCTTCAGGCAGAACAAAGCAAGTAAAAAACAGCCATGAAAGAAACAGCAAAGTATTGCATTCTATTGCTTTGTGTTGCTGTCTTGGAACCAATCATCTCAACAGATCTACCTGAAATCAAATGTATTTAAAAACAATGAACCAATTAAAAAGACTCTGTTGGCTCTGTTGTGGCAAGTGTTGGAGCACCGTAAGCATCTGTTTCTTTGGAACAGAATTGAAGTCTTTCCTTTTTGGAGATGAGCAGTTTCCCAGGTATGAATGGACAGCTGCCTCCTTGCTACCCATTTTATGCTGACTCCCTTAGGCACCTCCGTGCACCATTCAAATCTAGCAACAGAGCAAAAATTAACCCGCCAAAAAATTATTTTCATATTAAACTTTTTAAGTCCTGTCAGTGACTTTAATTACCACGGGGCAGCCCAATAATTTCTGGATCCAGTACAACAAATGCAGCGATACATGCGACATTAATCCCAAAGAATAAATGGCAAAGATCACCTGCTAAAATAGAATTGTTTTCTCACAGGTGATCTTTGCCTGTTCCTGTGAAATAGGCAAAAGTCTGCATCATGTATTGCCTGGTTTTGCTATGCTCTCTTTTTGTAAACAGCCAAAGACTATTACCTGGCTATTAGATTCTCAGCTCTAATACTTCATTACATCGGCTGCATCTCAGCCTGTTACTGTGAAGAACACCACTGCTATCAAACAGAATACCATTATTAGAAAGTTGTATGAACTAGACCAGAGATGACCAGCTCTAACTATCCCTGAGGCACAAACTATGTTTTATCAGGCCATGGGTTTGTAGTCTGATGAACATCACCCAAGGAAAGAGAATGAGAGCTTAAAGAGGTGTCATTCTTCTGCTTATTCTAGACCCTGTAACATCTCCTCTAGCTTTGCCAATGCAAACATCACACCGCCAGTGTAAACACTACATACAGAAATGATCATATTTCAAACAGCCGAATAGAAAAAAGGACTGTTTGGAACGCACTTATTTCACTTCGGGATCTGTTTTGCCGGCCAGCCGCAGAACCGATTACGCAGCCCCACCGAGGGTTAACACAAGCCGAACAGCAGAGCAGGCAAGGGCTTCCTACAGCCGCCAGCAGCTTACAGGCAACACAAGCGAAACCACGCGTCCAGACCACAAGAGGCAACAGCGCTTCCCGGGTGGACATTAGGCCCCGCTGCCCGCGTCCCGCAGGGCTGGTGCCCCCAGGGACCCCTCCGCAGGGTCTCAGCGCCCGGTGCGGTGAGGGCTGACCCTGTGGGCTCTGCCACCCCAAGCCGACTCCCCCCACGCCCCTTGGCTGCGGCTGCCGCGGCCGTCCCGGCGGTGTCCCCGGCCCGCTGAGCAGGAGGCGTTCGCGGTCCCTGTTCCCCGGATCCGCCCGCAGCCCCGGCCCGGGACACCTCCGCCCCCGCTCCTTCCTGGCGCCGCCCCCCGCCCGCCGCCGCTTGCCGGGTCCGCCCCGCCCCAGGCAGGGCCGGCGCCGCTCTACCTGCAAGTTGCCGGTGTTGGCCGCNCCCGCCGCCCGCGGAACCGAAACCGCGGCCTCCGCGCCGCTTCCGCACCGAGCGCCGAGAGCCGCTTCCGCCTCCGCTTCCGGGCACGCCCCGAGCGCCCGGCCCGCCCCCGGCCGCGGGTGTTCCCCGGGCCCGCGCTCGCTGACAGATGTTTGGTCTTGGAAGGGATATCTGGAGATCATCCAGTCCAACGCCCCTGCCAAGGCAGGGTCACCTGGAGCAGGTGACACAGGAACGCAGCCAGGTGGGGTTTGGAATCTCTCCAGAGGAGATTCCACGACCTCCCTGGGCAGCCTGTCTCTGTGTTCTGCCACCCTCAACGTAAAGTTCTTCCTCATGTTGAAGTGGGACTACTTGTGTTTTAGTTCATGGCCACTGCTCCCCGTCCTGTCACAGGGCACCACCAAAAAGAGTCTGGCACCATCCTCTTGGCACCCGCCTTGGAGATATTTATATGCATTAAATAAGATCCCCTCTGAGTCCTCTCTTGTCCAGACTAAACAGGCCCAAACCTGTTTAGTCAATCCTGACGCAGTCATGAGCAAGTGTCACTCACCTATGGGTTAGTAATGAAGATCAGGTGACGTGCGATCCTCACAGAGTGGGGAGGAGGAAGTGACTCAACACACAACCAATTACAAACCAGTTCTGGAAAGCCAACTTGCTATATGGATGTGGGGACATATGCTAAATAAGTGCCGTATCTTCCCCTCTGGTACTTTAATTCCTTTAGGGCAAAAAAAAGGAGCATCTGGGAAGCTTAACTGTAATAAACCCCAGTCTTTCAAGTACCTCCAAGTTACCACAGTGCAGATTTGACTTAATAATTCCAGTGTAACTTTTTTGATTTGATTTTGTAATAAAAGTCCACTGAACCTTTTTGATACTGTCGGTAGGCTGTTCTGGGCAGAGGGAAAAAGTCACATCCACAGTTCCCCCTGTGCCGGGGAATGTCATGGTAATCTCTTCATTAAGTCATCTGATTGGCAGTTTATGTTGGTAAGTGTCCTCACGTGCTGAGGATGCTTTAGTTGATTTTTAGACATGGTCAGTAACAGCTGTTTTCCTTGGCTCGACTGCAAATGTGTAAAGACATGATGTAGGAAAGATTAAGTCATGTAATCAGGCTTTGGGAAATGAGATGGTAAAGAGAATTTGCCACAAAAGGCAACTGGAATTGGCCAAAGTGAAAGGAGAGATGATGATTTCTAAAGGAACCTTACAGCTGTGTGGTCATCAGGATTCAAGTATAGCACTGATGGTAGGAAGTGCTCAAGAAAACTGTGGGTTAAATCACATATATCCATTTCTTTCTTATTCCATCTTCAAAGGATGAGGCAAACCCATCCTTTTTACTCTTTTATGGTAGATTATACCGTTGTGAAGCCTTTGGGCTACTTTTAACCTCCTTTTTATTTAAAACAGGCTACTTCCTTGGGGTATCATTTTCTTTTTTGCCTTACCCTCTCATTCTGATTAGTGTAACAGAGTATTCTCAGATACGTTCCTGATGCTAGTAATTCTGTCTGTGTCATCTGTACCTGTGATTTTTAATTCTTTAATGTTATATTTAGCTTTCAGACTTAGGTCTAAAACAATAAGTATGTCACAAGAGTGTAAGTATGCCTCTCCAGTCACACTGAACTGGCTTCTGAAACTCCAGAAAAGACAACTGGTTTCTGCAAATGTGATTAAAGAAAGTAAATCAGAAAAGGCACTTCTGTCGTTTACAGGCTAAATCTTGCACTCCTTCCTTACGTCTTACTCATATAATATTCCTGCTATAATTTGACTTTGCATCTAGTTTTGCCTCAGGCAAGACTGGATGAATGCTGAGTAATGACATTAAGATTATTTCTTGAGAAGCTAATGAAGTGTCATGTTAAGGGTATTACTTCAATTTGAGAGACAAGTACAGTTGCATTATCTAACACTTCCCAGTGCTGAAGTTCCTGTGTTACCATATTGTAAGAATGATTGTGTACAACTAAGCGTAATGAAAATAAAACATATTAAAGATGTTAATATGGGTACCTACTGGCCTCAACTAAGTCCATCCCATAACTGCCTGGGGCGTTGTTGCTCACATTGCTGTGGCATTGCGTGGCACAGGCACTGGTGATCTCCTGCGTTTCCTAAGGCTGAGTAAGCTGTTGTGGAGAATGCTTCCTGCTGCCATACCTTGGTTTGGAGAGAACGGGCCCACACTGTATGTTGCCTGGACACCATGGGCCAAGTGTAGGTGGATGCATTGATGAAACAAGTCACGCCTACAGCACAACCAGGTGTTGTATCTATGATTCTCCTCCTCTGTGGCTGCTGAGGGGTAGCTAGAGATGACTAATGTTACCATCAGAGTGATTCTGGTATTAAATGGATGACATAAGAGCCGTGCAGGTAAGGGAAGTCAGTGCCTTAGAGAGCTTAACAGTGCAGACAGACAAGGCAGAGAAGGCAGGAAAATATAGCCTCTGTTCTTCTGTATTTTTCTAGCTGATGAAATGATGCTGAATCTGGTCAGATCAATCTGACCAAGGTAACAAAGCTGTCAGTAGCAACACTAGTGAGTAAAATTCAGGTTGTCCAGATCCCATTACGGCATCTCGATCCAGTTTGATGTACGCACAAAGAGCTCGTGCACTTGGGACAGGACCTGCAATGGACTTGTGGTGCAGCTGTGTCCCTTCTCTTCACTGGGAAACATGCTGGGCCAAAAAGCAGGACCACTGCAAGCCACCAGCCGTCCTTGGGAACCTTCCTGCCTGTTACATAGTGCCTGTGGGAGTACTGCTGCTGTGGTATTCCCAGGTAGATGGCTGCCATATATAAACACTTTTAATAGCACTGAAACCACAGCAGCCTTATGGAGGAGGGCTGTGTCCGAAGAGCTCTTATTCCTAATGCACGCGGGGCCCTGGGCACAGAGAGGGTGTTATGTAGCTATCGAGCCTAGGAGGGAAAGAATTAAACCTGTATTCAGGACCAGAAAGACTGACAACAAAATAAAGCCATGTTATATCTATGGCATTAGAGACAAGAATGAGCTTTGGGGCAAGACTTGAAGCACTGGATTTTGAAGAGTTCATGGTCCTCAGAGTCTACCTCATCTCATGGGTCTGAGGCAGATGGTGACAGTATTTCCTGCCATAGTACAGAAATGGGTCTGGTTATGCCTATCTGGAAAAGAAAAATTTGTCACTTTTGAGCTAAACTTTTCATATGTCTTAAGACATATTTCACATGTCTTAAACTTTTTCGTATGTCTCATATGTTAATTTTCACTCGACTTCTGGTTTAGTTTTTAAACTTGGAAATTTAAAATATTTTTAATATTAAATTATAATTGTTTATTATAATAATTGTATTATTTAATTACAATATTAATTATTTATTATAATATTTTAATATTTCGAATATTTAATATTCGAAATCGACTGATTTCAAATCAGGTGTGCATATAGACAAAATGTGTTGTTTTCTGGGCTAAGTTAGTTTATTCCAGGCAATGGAATGACTTAGGATGTATATTCCTGTAGTTCATAGTGAGATTAATCCAGCACAGCATGAAAACAGCCTAAGAAAATGATTGCAGGTATAACTCAGGGCACATTTTGAAACTGTTCACTTGGTCTTTTGACAGAGCACAGAAATAAAAATGTAGCTTATTTTCTTAAATTGTGAAATATACTGTCCACTGCTACTATTATGTTTTTTGAACAACATGTTTAGCATAGTGAATTTTAGGACTTTTTTTCCTACTGCTACATTAGTACCAGCAGAAACTGTCATGAATAAAAATGAAATCAGAAACAGTATTTTTCTTAACTTTGCATGTGTTATCTTCAAGGGCAGTATTTGCCCTCTACGAGCATAAGTCTGGAGATTTCTGAGGCTTTTCTCGTCTTGAACTCAGCAGACAGGGACACTCATGGGCATTCTATATAGAGACCAAGGACAAACACTTCACCTAGGTCTTTTCTGCGTAGCATTTCATTTGTTAGGTCTTGATAACTTGTTGAGATTGAATGGAATAAAATATCTTCAATGATGACTTTTTGTACAGTTGAGCAGATGTGGCCTCAAGACAGTATTGGTTAACTCATTTTCATTTAAAATACACAATTTTGCCAGCTGGAAACTGCCAGGTTTTTTACGCATATATGAGTTTGGGGATTTTGTGCTATGCATTGTTGAGTTTGGTGCAGCAGCATTTCTTTTTGAAATGTTTTCATAGTCACAGGACTTAACAGCCTTATATAGCCTTATTCACCTCAGAGATTTTATTGTTAAAAGTTTAAAAAGTGCTCCCCAGCCAATGTTTCTTTGGGTTTAGAAATGTTCAGGTTTGGACTGTGCGCTTTAGATTGCTTCATACTGCCTTCATTTAAAATTTTGATGACCTGTAGAATCATTGGAACAACTCCTAAGGATATTGTAGATGCTCTCATCACCTGGGGGTCTGTTTTAATCACTGCCAGATTTTTCAAAAATATATGCTGTAATCCAAAGAGAACTCATGGGTCTCATAAAATTGGTAGATCAGGTTCTACACCCTGTGTTATGAAAGGGTTCAAGCCAGCTGGTTGTCACAGCATGTGTCTCACTGTCTTAAAAAAGACACAAATCTGTGAGTTGACCCAGATTTTCTTTCCATGAATCTCCTGTGCAGTAGAAAGCTTATAGTGTTTACTGTTGCCAGAGTACCAGAAATCTGAGTTGTGTTAGGCAGTGAGAAGCATAAAAGTAGTTCTGCTCCAGTAGGTACTTTTTAAAGTATTACCAGACTCCTCTAAATAGATGACAGGGGAATAACTTTTGCCATTCCAATATACAGCAGAATAACCGAACTTGGCTTTTGCAAACAGATTCATCTGCATGAGTAAATTTTAAAACTGATGGGCTGCCTCTGATGGTTCCAGACTTTATTATCATGCTAAATTCAAAGTGGCTTTTGCCTGTGTGACTGTAGAGAGCAGTGTTTCCAACATTACTGAATGGCTTGTAGCCTGAATGATTAAGGTGAGAAAGGGGAAGAGAGCTGGTCTGCAACTAGACTAGCTGTGCAGCTTCTGCAGTGTAGTCTGCACTAGATTTCTGGGCTAGAATTTCCCTACTGGATCCCTTTTTATTAATCCCTAAGCCTTTTAATTAGGTCTTGTATGGAAAGGAGCAAAAACTGGATAGAGAAGTCATTTAACTTTCTCTTGACCCATGCCATTCTTAGCAGAATAATTTTCATTTTCAGCAGGAAGCTCTTTTAACTAGGCTATTATTCTACCGTAACCTGTCTATAGTGCTTCCACACGTACAATGCTTTCTCCACACCTTCCAATGCAATTATCTCTAGGAAGTCTGTTGTCCTTTTTTACCCAAAACCACTGAAGTCAGTAGCCACCTTTGCAGTGGGCTTTGAATGTTGACCTTAGATAGAAAAATAGGGAAGTATTTGCATTACCACAAGTGATGACATCTTACCTTATTGCATTTTTGTGTTATTAAATTTAATGCCCTACTCCTGTTATATAAATGTTAATGTTACTGTGCTAGTAAGTTTATTAGCTTGTAATATACATGCAGTATCCTCTGGAGTTTTTCCACAGAGCTTAATGGGTCCATTAGACCTCAGAAGGACTGAGGAAAACTACTTTTCAGTGGGTTACCTACCACCTGGGTAAATGTAACTGGGAAAGTAAGAAGGAAGAATTCTATTATCAAGTCCTAAAACTTTCTCTTGTAAAATAGATAATCGAGTCTCACGATTTACAGCCTTTTTATACTTTTCCTGTCATGGGCTAATGTAATATTCTTTTCTACATGTTTTGTGATGCAGTTCTTGCAGTCCTGGGTCAGTGGTCATAGGAGCTGAATCAACTGCTGACTATGGGAATAGCTTCTTCACTTTCATGGGCACTAGGTTTACATTTTGCATTCACTGGGGTTTTGGACCATTATTTGTAAATTTTAAAACTGGGAGTCAAGATAGGTTTGCAGGTATAACTTCTGTAATTTACTGATCACACAAACAACGTGCAGGGTGTGTTTCTCCAAGTAGTGTGCAAGAATCCACACTCTGGATGTGGTTTGGTTGCCTTTCACCTGGAGAAGCAAGAATTGACACGTTCACCCCTCGGCTTAGCTGCATGCAGGGATAAACAAAGGCCTTTATCCTACCCTGAAAACACACAAAAGGAGTAAATTCAGCTTGTGAAGTCACACTCATTTCCAATATTTGTGAAATATTCAGAAAATGTTAATTCTAAGCTTTTATTTTGCTTTAATGTGCATCAATTCAGGCTGCCAAACTGCACTAAGCAAGCCTGGGAAAATATGTGCCTTCACCCAGATTAATCACACAGAGTTAACTACTTGGGTTACAGAAGAAAGTGACTCATCTACAGATGACAATGGATTAAAAGAAGGGGGGAAAATGCCCTAAGTCTCATTCCGCCTTCCTCTATACTGATAAGGAGATACTTAAGGGAGTAATGCAAACACAGAGCTGGAAGAGGAGCTGTGTTTCAGAGTTCAGGTCTGCTATGGTGAGCAATGAAGGTCATGTAATCCCTTCCAGAATCTGCTGAATCTTGAGTTGAAACTAGATTGGTGTCTGAGGGAGGGAGCTATTGGCTCCTTTATTTTTTTTGGGAAAAATATTTCTGCTGATTTACCTTATGTCAATGTGATCTCCTCTCTCTTTAGAGTTTCCACGCTGACAAGAGCAATCTTATCCACGTATGGATTTTTTTTTGCTATTTGAAGGCAGATAATTCTAAAATTGCTCCTATGCTCGGTTTGGAATTTACTGATGGATAATTATGCTGCCAATAATTCACCAGCGGGGTCTTCCACAAATCTATAATCAAGCACAAGAAATTCTGGATATGTAGAGAAAGTGGCCTTAGTAACAGCACTCATGTGGTAAAGTGGTTTTGACTAAACAATACTAGACAGTGACACTTAAAACATTTGAAAACATCACTAAATTGTAAAAAATACTAAGAAAACATGACAAATGTGCGTGTGTTTGCATTTTTGCTGGGACAAACATAGGGCAGGTGATTTTGAATCATAGTTCCAGCATGGCAAAGGAAGCTGATGCAGTAACAATGGGCACCAGTGACAAAGGAAAAAGACTATTGTCTTTGTCCCCAGGAGATGGCACCCTGAACCAGTAGTGCACACAGGGATGGGTTCAAAGTTGGGTTTTTTAAATGTAAGGAATGGATCACAGTTGTTTTGGTGAGAAGTTATTAATCCAAAGCATTGCCTCTCTGCTTCTGTTTCACGGAAGTTGATCTTTGTACAGTTTCAGAGTACATGTCAGAGTTTTCAGTCTGGTTTACATATATCAATTTCCCCTTGTATTTTGAATTCCTAGTTATACTGCAAGGCTATTCCAAGTAGTCAGTCAAATCTGTGTCTTTATTAAGCTGATTTACACTAAGCATTATGCCCAGTGCTAAGTGCTGGGAGCAACACCTTTCGGGAAAATAGTCAAATCTTCAACAACCTGATCCCAGCACATGGAATCATTCATTTCCTATTCACCAGGTTAAAGGCTTTGTTCTCACTGAAACCTGTCAGCTGTTTGGTTGCCTATTTAAATTTTTTTTTCCCTAATGAAACATATACCTAAGTCCAGAAGAGCCTTACCAAAAAAAAAAAACCAAACCACCAAACCAAAAAATCCAGCACAAAAGTGAGCACATTAAAGTATGAGAAATTAATTTCCTGTCTGTTATTAGCAGTAATAACTGGTGAGTAATACTTCTACGTCAGCAGGGATGTCTGAAGAAAACTATTTTGCTGCCATACGTGTTGGTTCAGTGCGTTGCTATGTGACACCATCCTTTACACGTATTGGTGCAGATGCCTTGGGAGGGGAAAAAAAAAAGGCAGTTTTTTGCTGTTCAGTTTATGTCTCTCTCAGTGGAACCATAGAGTGATGCTTTGTTATTGTGTTATTTTAATTTCAAATTAGCTTGTGGTCAATGTGATCTTTACTAGCATTTCTTATGAAATGAAAAATACTTTGGCTATGGTTTATTCCTGTTATTAAACAGTAATATAGACCCATGCTATGTGAAAACATTGAAAAGCTCTGCTGTGTATACCTGTTTACAGACACTGCAGTCTTTCTTACCCTTTGCATATTTCTAATTGTGTTAAAGTTGTAGGCCACTAAATCAAAACAAAAGTGTACAAATAACCTCCTATCACTGGTTTTCTTGAAAGATCCAAAGCTATTGTGAAAGCTGTGACTCGATTAGAAGATCTTTCATGACTGACAGTGTAGAAAGAGTGCACCAGTTTTGTTCTCTTCATTATTCAGTCCCACTTGTAGATGATTTCCTATGTGGTTGTCTGAATTTGCTAGCATTAACTGCAATCAGACATGCATTAAGAGTTAGTGATTAGGGTGAAGGAAAAATAAGGACTAGAGTGGATACTTTGAGCCTCTGAAAAAATTGAAATAGTTCTTCATGCTCTACTGAGCAGCAAGAGTATTCTCTCCTCACAAACGAGCTTGCTTGAAGAGTGGGGAGAAGGCAGCTGGTGTTTTTTCCTTTCCAGCAGCATGTAGGAACAGCGTTCCTAGGAGGGAGTGGCAGGAAGAGCCAGGGGAGTGAGGACTGAGAGCAGGCTGAGTAACAGGAGAATCACCTGGTGGGTTGCATCCCTTCTGCAACGAAGTGTGGCATGCCAGTTCAGAGATGCAGACACACAAATGTAACTGCTGGATCCTAGCATCCAGTAATGTCTTTGGATTTTCCCTTGAGACCTGGAAGAGTGAGGACAGTAGCTCATTTATTACTTTGCCAGTAGACTGCAACTTGTCTGTGTTAAAAGGCTTCACACTTTAAGATTCAAAGTGTTCCATGTCACATCCTCATTGTTTCTACCTTACCCTTTACCTTATTCGTTTTACCTATTTTATTATAATATCGTGGTAGGATGTGTCCAATTCACAGGGGGCTTAAAAATAGTTTTGATTTTTTCATATGGAAAAATCCTGTTATTGGTTCTGGTTTCTTTTAATGTGGTGGTAGAAAAACAGGTCATAATAGGTGTAAGTTGAAAATACTTCGAGATTAAACTGAACAGAACTAATTTAGTAAAAGGTAAATGAAGGACATGGGGATGCTGATGCAAGTAGTTGTTATTCAGTCAGACTGAGGAAGAGTGTTCCTGGGCACAGGGACAACTGTGTTGCTTCTTGTCCTGTGCAAGCTTCAACTACCTGAGATTACGCATCTTCTTACTTTTCCAAGTCAGCATCTTCTGCTTTTACACATCTTCCTTGTTGGGCCGTAAGCAAGACCCAGTTATATGCCAGCAATTCCCATAAATCTGAATAAGTAGCTAGCAGGAAGTCACAGTTATTTTAACACTGCCTCCAAGAGCAAGTGAGCCCCAACTATCCATTCTTAGGGGAAGCAAGCCTGCCCTGTGAGTCACTCAGTTACCAGAGCCAGTGTGGACTTCTTCACTTGAAGCATAACAATTGCAGCAGTAATTGCTAGTTTCATGGCACCATGATCAGAATTAATTAATTTCTCAGCACTAAGTAGGTCAGACTGAAGGATTCTGTACTGCTACATAGTGCCAGATCTCAGCCATCGCAGAGCAGTTACCCAGTGAAGTGTAAGTGATGTTTACACACCTCCATCTTGGCAATGCAGAGCCCTTTCCTTTTTCCACTGTCCAGCTTTTTGAGGCACATACTTCTATCTATATTTCCCGCCTATCAGCAGCAAGGAAGTGGATCTGGTGAGTTGTGCTGTCTCTATGAAGGCTGTCTGCCTGTTGTCCACCTCTGCAGCTTATCCAGGAGCTCCTGAGCCACTTCACAGTGACCATTCTTGTTAGACCTGGGTCTGAAAAAAGGTTTGTTTCTGCAGAGATGGCAACACTTGGCTTTAGATTACCTGCAGACATCTGAGAAGAGTCTGGCAGCCAACATTATTGTGTATTTTCATAAACATTTCTCTTACAGAAGGCTTAATTAGATACATAACAATCATGTCCCAGATGGCACAGTTTAGCCAGCTGGCCTGTATCTTATTTTAATTGCCTAAACATATCCACACCCTGTCTTTGTTATGAATTCAGTTATGGGAAAGGATATGAATTTTAAATTTGCTGTCTGGCAGTGATGGAAAGTGAACTCCATCCGCAAAAAAAAAAATTCATTTGGGTAATAAGAACTTAGGAGCCCTTTGGAAGGAAACATGGGTAGGACCTGATCAGGATGCTGTGGTGTGGCCTGATTTATGCTCAAAGCAACATAGAAACATGTAGTTCCAGAAGGAGATACCATCTCCCCAATTCCCACTGTCACCAAGGAAGTACTGTGTTGGTGAAAATGCATCCTTTGGTGTCCTACCCCCTATTTGGGCAGCTGGGCACACCAGCACTTCAAACCTGAAAGCAAATTCAGTTATCTTGCTTATGCCTTTTGTAGTCTAAAAGTACGCAGGGCCACCTGGGGTTACTGAGGTGTGAACCCGCGCTGTGCCTGTGGTGTGGGGCAGTTTCCTCATGGGGACTGAGGGGCAGCCATGGCCTCCCAGGGGGTACTGGCTGGTGTTGTCTGCTGTGGGCAGCTTGGCTGCCCAGCCAGGGAATTGTGTGGATCAGGGGTAAGGACTGCATACATCTTTCAAATTCTAGAAAATAGACCTGGTGGGCTGCACCGGCACCTCTCCTGCACCCTTTCTTTTCTCACCCTGTCATGTTCATCGGTACTAATGTGGGCTGTATTGCATGAAAGCAGTGGTGCCCATTCTGGAAGTGAAAGGGTGGGATTTTCTGTTCCCCTAGCACCTCTGGGGACAGCTGGCAGCAGGGAAGGCTGCTCCCCTGCAGAGGACCTGGCTGCTTATGGGAGGGAGCTTTGCTTTACAGCAACAAGAAGATGTTTTCCTTTGAGCATTAACTCTCATTTGACCTTGGGCTTTTTAGGCAGCCAAACACGTACATATGCCTCTTAGGCAGAGTTAAGATACTGTCTTAATGCATATACAGATGCAAAGTGCCCAGCCACACACTTCCACATGTTTTGGTTGTGTTCTGGGTCTCTTTTTCACGATTACAATTTTTCTGCAAATAGCAGTAATCCCAATTGGAGTTTTTTGGAGTACTGCTTTTGCTGAGAAGGTCTTTTAATTGCTCATCAACTCCTGCCTTCTCTCCTTCATAGCCTTCTTTCATTCTTGTCTGGTGCCTTTTGTACCGTGCTTGCTGAAGGCAACACACACAGGGCTGCTCTTTCCTGCCAGAGCTTGTTGTTGTCTTCAGTGGCTGGGCAGGCAAAGACAACTCTGGTGTGAATCATTTTGCTCTTCCAACGTAGGAGTTGCCACGAAGAATGATTAAGGGAGGGGAAAAAAAAAAGCGAGAGTGAGAGGGAGTGTGTATGCACAAACTGAGGTTGGGAAAGTGGGAGTGGTGTCAATGAGTAAGCAAGTAACAGAGTCTTCTGCTCAGCAAGGTTTCGGCACGGGCAGCTGGTTCTTCGTGCTGTGCTCATTTCATTGATTCGTTTACCAGGATTATAGCCTTGCAAAGTAAGTACAGCTTTTTTCTTTCTCTGATACTTTAATTTATGCCGAGCTAATAGTTAACAAATCTTGGCCGTGAAACATAATTGCATGGAGAGAGTGGGATAAGGAAAATTCTACAGAAAATGTACGTATGGAATTAAAGAAGCTTTTTTTGCCTTCCCAAATGACAGTGTTTTGGTTTCATTTCAAAACTGCTGCAATTGCTATGCTAGATTTCTTTCTCCCTGGAAAGATTCATTGGAAGCAGTGAATAAGATCTGGCAGGTGAGACAGCAAGGGCATTAGGAATTATTAAAATATTGTGGTTTATTGCAAATGGCTATTCCTGTATTAGAAAAAGCAGGTTGTGTACGATGCCATGAAAGTCCCCCATGTGCCAAAGTAGGATTTAGGTTGGTTTGTAAGCCTCTGTTAGAGAGGAATATTCCTCTCGTTTTCTGCAGAGGTGTGTATGCTCTGTTCTGTTTGCTCCAAGTTATTGACCAAGTGACTAATATCCACTCATTTAAAGTGAAGGACAGGAACTTAGGCCCTTGCAATCACAAATTTATTTTCAGTGTGACCATTTAGTTTGAACAGTTCATTGGCTATTGAAGTACAACAAAGCCTATTGCAGTGGCTTGTTTCTCTTTCCTTCCTGGAGTGACTTTCCCTGCTGTGTTGCTGACAGTGCTTTTTCCTCAACCGTATGGGATGCTCTGGTCCCACATCAGTCTTATGTCTTGCATTCCTCAATGTCTGTTCAGAGGAAATTGTGTCTTTGGGTTTTTATCCAGGTAATTTGCCAGATGAAGTGTTGTCATTTCTGTAGAAGAAGAAAAGGCTCACAGAAATCTTTTATTGCCTTTATATCTTGTGTTTGCCGAGTAAGAGCTTAAGTGGGGTCATGTTAAACACTTTATCTGGTTTAAATATTAATGCCTCACTAGTGAAATTTGCATGTGGGTTGTTTAATATAATTCATCCTCTTGGAATTTTGTTTGGACTGGGGAGACTACAGCGCCAGCATTCACAGCTCTTGAGATATAAACCCAATATACCCGCCAGCACTGGATGGTCAGCATTGTCTATGCTTTATCTGCCACAGGTGTCTTCTCCTGGAAGGACTGCTTAACCGAGACAAGAATAAAATAAATACTTGCTCTGCTTTATTGGATTATTCCTACCGTACAGCTAGCTTGACTTGTCAGACATTTCCACACAGATGTTGCTATTCTTGTGATTATATTTTTAAATATAAGTTATATTTAGATTTTCTCTTAGGAAGCACATGGTAAACAAAGCCTCCTTGTTGGTTTTTCTTGGAGGGTTTTGTTATAGTTGTTGCATCCAAGAGTGACTAATCAAAAATGGTGTCTTACACCAATAAAAAAGTTTAGATCAGGTTTTTCTGAACTGGTTCAGTAGCCTTTCAGCTCCCTTCTGTATCTGAAAATGTTTCTTTCGTGCTGTGACAGTCACAGTTTTAAATAAAGCTGGGTGGATCGCGAGCTCCAAGTGCTTAGAAGATGCCCCAGTGCTGCGGGCCTTTCTGGAAATGCTGACATCCTGCTTTCCTGGGAAAGGAGGGACCCAACAAGAATCCATGCAGCAGGCCTTTTTAAAATTTCATTTTCAGTTTTTTGACTCCTCCCTGTTTGAGAGTTCCCTGTGATTACTGACTCAGGAGCTACGTCTGATTTCTGAGACAGTTAATGGGCAGCTAATGGGCTTTCCTCTCACTGGGAGCCTCAACCCCTCTTGCTTGTCTGGAACTGGCTTTACTGGACTTGCAAGGCTTGGGGTGCTCAAGGCTTTAAAGAGATTTAAGATTTTTTACTGTAGATTCTTTTCAGTAATATGAATGTTGTGAGCAATATAATATAATATAATATAATAGTCATTAATAAATGGAGAATCAAAAACTGACCCGTTGAAAAAGATGGTGGAATAGAGATTATTCTTTGCTATCCAGCCAATCATTCAAGGTTAAGGGTGCAACTGAGCTTTTTTTCCCAAAAAAATGCCCTGAATGGTCCTTATTTCAATAGCAGCATTAAAAGAAAGAAATTAGAACAGAGAGCTTTGCCACTACCAGAAAGAGTTTCACTCTACACAAAAGAAGCTTTGAGAGTATCAGCAGTTACTGGATGAACAAAGGTTCACCATGAAATACGTCCTCTTTTACTCACTGAAAAGAAACATTGAAACTGTATAAAAAATGATCCAACATTAATAGTATCAGAGTTACTAATGAGGTCAGAGGAGTTTTTTAAGACATGGTACAGCTTTTAACTGGCATAAGAGGAAGAGTTTAATTCAATTATGTAAAATTTCCTTTTTTATTTTCTTACTCTGAATGTCTTGCAAGCCAAGGAAGTGAAACACAGGTAGCGCATCTACATCTCAAAGTCAACATTAAGCTGGAAGGGAACAAGGGGTATTTTTAATTGGTTATTATATGGTTTGGATATTGATTTTTAGCCTATAAGGAAGATCCAGAGGCCTAAATAGAATAATATCATCCCAAACATACTAAATAATATACTTTACTTCATTAACAAATTAAGTTTTTTTCCAGTGTACTGCATGACTCGTGAGATTCTTTGTATTATTTGTCTTTTTGAGGGTGGTAGATGTTTACTGAATGACACATTCTTGGTTCACTGGGTAATTTTCCACCAGTTGCCCAGTAAGAAATACCTGTGAAGTTAGTACTTGCCCCAGATCTTCAGTTTTGGGGGATGTTGGTGGTGTGGGGTGGGGCAGAAAGGGATTGAGAAGCAGACACAGTATATGAGTATATTGTGTGTTCATGTGAGAATGATTGAGTTAATGGCAAAGATAAGGTAGGTAGCCTATGCAGGGGAATTTATTTAAGACATGCACAGGCACAAAAGAGCACATTTGTGATGAGAAATTGCAGGGTGGCATTTTAAGGAATGATTTTATGTTTCCTTCTTTGGCCCTGTTGTTCCAAGTTGCTCCCTGAACAGCAGTCTCAGTCCTCCTCCTTTAAGGTGTGTGCTGAGCCCATGGTTGCTGGCAAGCTTGACTTTTCTGGTAATTAGTTGCTTTCATGCCTGAGAAATTGTGTCTACGTAAACGAGGTGGATGGTTGCAGTGCTAGGCTGGCACTTGGTCCTCTCTTTGCACCCATAAGATTTCTGAGCCGTTTCCTGAACCTCATTGTGACATCAGCTCGATGCCTGCTGATGCTGCAAAATGGAATCTCTCATGGAAAATTTCTCTTTACCAAGCATCTGCCAGAGACTGCCAGAGCAGACTGTTGACAGGAAGGTGGACAAGTCCAGCCAGACCCATTCTGAATTCAGAGTCTGGCAAAACCTCTGGATGTTGCAAAGAATACTCCTCTGTATTTCTATGTGGGGATGAATTTCTCCAGTGAAATATATTCAATGTTTGCTGTCTTCTTTTTTTTATTTTCCTTCCCCCAGTGGGAGGAGATTTGTTAGCAAACAGTTTGTTGCTAATACCAACAGTCAGAACATTTTGCAAGAGTGCAGGGCTGGTTAGGTGTGCTTTTCAAACACTGACTTAAAAAGCCTTGGTTTAATGCCAGTGTATCTTTTTTTTTTTTACTTGATTAAATGCAGTGCATTTCACTAACGTATTATCCTGCATCTTTTAGCCCGAAACAAACTAGTTGTCAAGTAAAACAATTGCCTTACCTAATAGATCCAAGAACATATATAAGTTAATTAAAATAAAAATAAAGACATTAATTTTGTAAAAGGCCTTCTGTAGTCAAACAGGTCTTACGAGTAAATCAAAGTGTTTTCTCTACCGTGTTGCAGGCAAATTATGTGCCCGTTCTGTTACTCCCACAAAAAAATAGTTATAAAAATTTATAACTATCACAAATTATTTGGAAGTCATTACTACTGTCAAATACTACAGCTGCTCTGGGGTGTCTCTGTACCATGGTGTCAGATGTTCAGCTACATTTGGGCAGTATAACACATGCAAGAATTTCTATTTTCTTTCTATCTCTGTCAATAGCTTTGAGGAAGCTGTTTTGCACCAATTTTAACAGTTTCTTTTTTTAGGAATACACGGTACTGGGGGCATAGTAGTGTCGAATTCACTATACCAAAGGGGTCATCTTCTATGTGATTGCTGGTCTAAAGCCAGACTGAAATTCTGTGGTTCACCCTCCTTGGCTTGAATCTACACAAATGTGCTTGCACTGAAGTGCAACTTCGGGTATGTGAAAGCAGCCTGGAAGATGGGAATAGTCTTTGGCTTTCCCAGAGCATGGACAGCAGCAACTGTGCCTTGCCGTTCCTGACTGCACAGGTCATGTAACAGCCCTGTGGCAACGGCAGTTACTGAGAGTGGCTAGGAAAACCTTTGAGTTAAAACAGTGTAAGTAATGGGTAGGCACACAGCAGTATTTTTTAGAAGGCCTCCTCTTAAGTTTCTAAAACAATCTCAACCTACAGGACCAGACAGCTTTCTGGAGACTTCTTGCAAGGCCAGGGATAATGAGGAATCAACCCTGAGAGGAAGGACATGTACCAAAGCTAAAGGTTTAATGGACAATTAGCCATGAAGCAAGAGATAGAGAAGTTGTGAGAACATTAAAGACCCGTCTGAGAGCCAGGAGAGCCCAGGGCATAGGTGAAGTACCTTCTGAGTTGGCACATTTTGAGAGTATC
Source organism: Rhagologus leucostigma (assembly GCA_013397725.1). Classification (NCBI taxonomy): domain Eukaryota; kingdom Metazoa; phylum Chordata; class Aves; order Passeriformes; genus Rhagologus; species Rhagologus leucostigma. Next base: position 134,280 of record VZTD01005123.1, on the reverse strand, counting down.
AATTAAAAACAGATTAAATTTATATGTGATCCAATCTGACTCAGTGTGTGTGGGTCACCCTGACCTACAGATTTTCTCAAGTGCTTCTGATAATACTGGCTCTACATAACGTGTGGCATTGCCCGCTGTCACTTGACAATGATGGCTATTACTGAACCTCTCCTCTCCTCTCCTCTCCTCTCCTCTCCTCTCCTCTCC
>VZTD01005123.1:8043-133970 GCA_013397725.1 Rhagologus leucostigma | reverse complement strand
CTCTCCTCTCCTCTCCTCTCCTATTTCAAGATACCCAGTCCACGTACTGGTGCCAGCCTCTTTCAGTGCTCCAACCCAGCCGCAGCACAGCAGGAGCTAGAATTACAACCTGAGTAATCTCTCTTTTCTCTTTTCCATTTCAGGATGACAATGGACGCTCTGCAACTAGCGAATACTGCCTTTGCGGTTGATATGTTCAAAAAGCTATGTGAGAAGGACAAAACAGCCAATATTATTTTTTCCCCACTGTGTACCTCAACATCTCTGGCTCTGGCATATAAAGCTACAAAAGGTGATACTGCAGACCAAATGAAACAGGTAAGCTGTCAACAACCTGTTCTGTGGCTGCAAAATTATATGGCTGTTGTAGGTACCTTTCTTATTGACTCTTGTTAACGTTCTCCTGGATGTCTGGTTCCCTTGTAAGACAGACTTCAAACCGTCCCTCTGAATATCCTAAATGGTTCCACACTCCATGGCCCTGCACAACAAAAGACTGAAACTCTGTCTTAAAGAAAAATCTTTTCAAGCATGTACAAGGTGGAAGTGGACATGGCAGAGTCCCTACAGATGCATTAAAGCCTTGTCTCCTTTTAGCGTAGTGTTTGTGGCTACGGGTCACTGTCCAGATCACTGCATTTTCTGGATAACTGTTTCTTCATTATTCAAAAATGCTTAAGCTTTACAGAATTGAAAATGATTTTGCCATTGCTGTCAGCAGCAACTATGTGTAGCAGCCCTGTCACTGACTTTTCACTTTTCTCCCGCAATACTGCGAAGAGGAGGTGGATGCAGTAGAAGGGGCACAGTTTCATCCATGTTTCTTCTTAAAAGCAGCTCATGGTGTTCAAGGGGTTTACAGCACCATGATCCAGCATGGCAGTCATGATTCAATCAGTTTATGGAGCTCACTCCGTGGTGCAGGGAGTCAGCCCTGCAGCCTTGTCTGCTGTCTCTGTGTAAGCAGAGATTGAGCTGGATCCTTTTCATCCCAGTGAGGGTCCTCATGGTTTCTGCAGTTACCTAAAGGTGCATGAAATGCAAATTAAGTGTGCATTTGTATGCTGATTATCACCTGGCTCCAAAAGACTCTCTACATATTTGAACGTATTTTCCCTCCTTTGGGAATTCCTCCCTGTACTTTCTCACTCACTGAAAGTACCCCTGAGCACAGCCTTCTGTGCCCCTACTTATACCACAGATTACAGGGAGTCTTCTGCTGTTCACAGAGCTGCATAGCAATATGGCCATGAAAATCACAGAATCATAGAATGGTTTGTGTGGGAAGGGACCTTAAACCCCCTTGCCATAGGCAGCAACATCTTCCACTAGACCAGGTTGCTCTGGACCCTACCCAACCTGGCTTTGAAGACTTTCAAGGATGGATCTTGTAAACACTGCAAATTTTTCCAAACAGCATTTTTAAAAGAAATTAAAATTAAAATTTAAATGGTACCCTGAAGCTCCCTCACCATTTCAAAATTCAAGCGTTGTCATTCTGATGTGAAAGTTAAAAATATTACCCTGCCCTCATTTTGTTTTCACTTGTGTCTGCAATTTGCTTTGAACCATTCCATAATAACAAGTTAACCTGCACATCCACAAGTGGAGCTCTGTTACACAAGCGCACTGATGTTTCATATTTCTCTAGTGGTATTTAAAAAGTGCTGACTACAGATGCTAAGGAGAGCTTGGTATGCTTTTAAGTGTAATATCTCCTATTTTCCATGTCTATTCTAGCTTCTGCCTGCCCCTGAGTTTGTGCTTGGGTTTTAAATACTAGATATGAAAGGAGCCAGATTGGCAGCTGTATTCTGGAACATCAGTCAACAAACTTATGCCAAAAATTCTCCAAGGTAGAGAAGCTGCAGTAGCTTTCTCCTCCAACCTAGTTCCCAGGCACAGAAGCTTTCTGCACTTAACATGCAAAGATATAAAACTGTTGGAGGAAAAGGAAATAGGTTGAGAAAGTTGTTTCTAAGGAAATAGACTTGGAGTTTGGCTGTGAGACCTGTGCTGCTGCTGTGTTGGGAGTTTATTTCCTTCTGCTCCCACTGAGCAAGGAGAGGGGAGGACATGGAGGGGTGACTAAGGCAGAGCAGCAATTTTGTATGTGAAGATGTGATGTGTTCTGTGAGAAAGAGCAGGAGTGATGTACAAAGGGAAAAGAAGGTCACAAGTGCCCGCTGTGCCTCATGAGGGAATTCGAGGCAGATGAGGAGGGTTGGATGGGCTTCCTGTAATGAAACAGCCACTATCAAAGATCCTGTAATAAGTAGGCGTTAAAACTTTAATTCATATTTATAGGATTATTTTCAAACAAAGGCATCATTACCCCAGTATTTCCTAGAGCTGGACTTGTCATTCCCAGGAGTTGGGAGGTGGCCATGTGTGGGTCAGCAGCCCTGCGCACAGTTATACTGTGTCTACAAAAACAGACACAGTTATCTTTATCTGATCAGTTTTTGCTGAAATGTCATGTGATGTCATGTATTAGTCACAGCAGTCAGAAAACTTGATGATCTGTCAAGCATTTTTAAAGGTGTAGCTCACTTCTAGAAAGGAGATTGTCTGGGACTCTCACGCACCTGGCTTAAAAACTTCAGGATTTTGGGTGAGAATGTGAGTTTGGCAAAAACATTGTGACTCCATACTATGGAGTTTTAGTTGATTAAGTCACACCACCAGCATGAACAGCTCTATTGGCTTCCTTGGACTGCTCATAGGAAAGAAATGCATTTGGTAAAAGTTCTGGTAGGATCAAGTTTTTAGATTTATGTGAGCATGCCAAATACATAAATGATTTTTGAGTAACAACAGTGAGAAGCTCTGTCATTAGCTTAAATACAAAAAGCCACAGCTCTGGTCATAAACTAGCATTATTTTGTGCTAAGCTGTTAGGAATGTTTAGACAATAATAATAAAAAAAGATGCTTAGTGTTTTATCATGTTCATTTAACAGGTGCTCCATTTACAAGATGTCAAAGATGTTTCTTTCGGGTTTCAAACAATAACTTCAGATGTTTCCAAACTCAGCTCTTTCTTTGCACTGAAAATGGTCAAACGGCTCTTTGTAGACAAGTCTCTCAATCCTACCACAGTAAGTACTACAGGAAAACCCTGGTATTATGAATTGCTTGGCCATCATGTTGACAGATTATGGTGTCAGACTGCAATGTTTTTTAAAATAAATTCTCTTACTTCTGGTTGTTGGTTTACTGGACTCAAATGATAAACAGCATAATATTTTCTGCTGCCATAAAGGTTTGTAGGAGGATGGATGAGTCTGCTGCTTGACCCCAAGCTGTGCAACTCTTACAACACTTAATTCTTTCATTAATATGGTTTAGGTCACTAGCGAGTTTGGTTTTGAGTGTAACATAACTTCTGTGCCACATCAAAGTCTGTGCATTGCAAGTATGAGTGAAAATGAGTATAAAAAAATTGATGGTGCAAGTGTGTGTCCAGTTCATACACCCAAGTAATTACTGCTTTAGTTTTAAGCTTTAGTTTTCTTCATCTGCCTGAGAAGGTAGAAGCCTGACTATTAAAGTAATACAAGTGAAGAAGGTGGTGTTTGGCCTTTTAACTTATGAACCTTTCAAAAAACTAAGAAGAATGCTGTGTGTGTTGAGTTTGTTTTTTTTTTTTTCAAAGTTGTCTTTGAGTAGAGTTTCAAGCAAGGATAACATTAGCCTAAAAGTGGTATTTCAGAAAACTCAGCATGCTGCAGTGATGCTGTGATCAGATCACCTGCTGTTCAGCCTCTGCTACAGCAAAGGCCAGCACCCATCCAGAGCAATAAATGTCTCCCCTGGTGAGGACAGACATGATGGGAGCAGACTGTGGCCTCTATCTCAGTCTTGCTCAGGCCTGGGCTGAGGGTTGTTTTATCCTGTTGAACTCTGGCGACATGGTCACTCCTGCAGTGTTGAAGTTACTTCAGCTGCTGATGTAACACCATCAGACCTAAGATGACCTTAGGAGTGATGTGCTGGATGCAGGTGTGCGTCCTTGTTGTCTCCTGCAGTTATTTAATAGCTTTCCTCTACTAATAATTGACTCCTCAGCTACCCAATGGCATTTAACCAAGCATGACTTTGGTTACTTGTGTCTTTCAGGACTTTGTCAACTCCACAAAGAGGCCTTTTCCATCTGAACTGGAATTAGTGGAGTTCAAAGAAAAAACTGAGGAAACCCGACAAAAGATCAACAAATCCCTTTCAGACCTAACTGATGGTGGGTACAGCTTAACCTTGGAGATGCTGTTTGCCTCTTCAGAGAAAGATCTTTATCCTGGTGACACCTCTTTAGGAGTAAATACATAGTGAAAGCAGACTAGGCCTACTATTTGGATTCATGAGGATTAGCAGCATCAGCCTGTTTTGAAATCACTGACTTCACTGCTGCAGCACTTCTGAAAGTAGAAATGTGAGCGTGACCTTGCATTAGCCTTGGGGAAAGCTGCTCACATTTGACTGCAGCAGGATGGTTTGGGAGAATGACAGGTCCTGGCTGTGGAGCATCACAACATGTAAAACCAAAACATCGGACCCTCTAATTCCTTTAAAAGCTTCATTGTACTGGGAAGTACTCGTTGGACTCTGAATTTCAGGCTGTTAATTAATATCTCAGCTGCTTTTGCCAGCAAGGGTGCCACAAGCAGATGTGGGTCTCTCATTTGCCACCCTGTGGAAGCCCTGGCAGAGGTGGCCCTGGGGTTGGTTGGCACTTGTTGCCCTCGTGTGGTGCAAATATGGAAACACCGTGCACGAGTCTGGTCCTTCCCAGGCTGGCATAGGTGCCCATGGGGAAGCACCTCGCCCTGCCTGTGCAGCTCGAAGACAGGACTTGCCTCCCCAGTGCTCTGAATTCAGGGTCATTTATGGCAGTGCTCGAACAGATCTAAAACAGAGAGAGTGGGACATGGCGTTTACATACTCTTTTGAAGTCTGTAGTGGTATTTGGTTATTAACTGTAATCAGAGCAGCATTTTTTGTTATCCCAGTTATTTTATTCTCATGTATCAGTCTAGAAAAGAGTAGCTGCTAATTTGAAACTTCTCTTAAAATCTTGCTGTCCAAATGACAAATGTTTTTTCAGTTACACCTGTTGAATTGCACTGAAAACTCATCACCTTCTTTAAGGTACTGAACAAAAGCAGGAGATGTAGTTTTGATTACATGTGATATAAACCAACAAAACATGTCACTTGGAAGACCTGCCTTGATCCCAAACCCCATATCAAAAATTAAGCTGCAATTTTAAGTAAGTGCTCCATTTTGAAATTTTCCATTAAAAATAAACTCTTTTATCCGTGAGATGCAGGACACAAATGTTCAGTGAAATGTTACCATATTCGCTTAAAGCAATTGATATCCTGCTAATGTATTGTTGTATTAACAGCCATATTAAACCTGTTCACAGGAAAAATGGAGAATGTTTTGAATGAGGATAGTGTAAGTGACCAGACTCAGATCCTTCTAGTTAATGCAGCTTATTTTGTCACAAACTGGATGAAGAAGTTCCCAGAGGCAGAGATCAAAGAATGTCCCTTTAAAGTCAACAAGGTATGTTCTGGGAAAAAAAAAAAGGTACTGTTTTGTCTCATGAAAACGCAAACTTTGAGTTAAGTAAATCCCACCCAACAAGAGAAAATGAGAAGTGTTTATTAACGTGGCATTCTTAGACTCTATCTAATCTTACATAGTGTTGCAAGGGTCCCAAACTGTCCTGGGAGTATGTTTAGACAACACGAGCTGAGTACAAGTGGTCAGAAGCAGCTGTTGTCTGCAAGGAGATGCACATTCTCATGGGTGGCTTTTTCCAGGAGATTGGAAAGTTGCAGGTAGCAGCGGCTGCATCCAGAAACCAGCAGAGGTGAAGCACATTGAGCTGGTGAAATGTGTGCAGTTGTGTCACCTCTTTGAGTGCATCCCTTAGGTGCCTGGCCCAGTGTTTTCCTCTTCAGAGATGTCATCCCATCAATCTCCCTCTTTCCTGTCAAGCTCAGGACTGCAGCCCTCTGCCTATCAGTCCTGCTTAGCCATGAAACCCAAGTGGGAGCAGCACCTGTGGCTGATGCATTCAGGAATCTTTGACCAGTGATTAATATTGTAATCAGACAACTTAAAGCCAAGATACAAAGCTGCACAACATTTTTGATATAAAGAGATCATATTCCAAATACACATTCACATACATATATAGAGAGAGAAAGCGTAAGTAAAGTTGGAGTTTCAGGTTCACTGAAAATATTCATAAAATACTTCATCAGCCAATAGTTCCAGCTAAAAAAGTTTTTAAAATCATACAATCAACACTAAGATTTTTAAGTGAAACATCTCAAAGTTTTTTTCCCTAAAGTAATACTTTTCTATTCAATTTGAATTTTGAACATTTTCATGTGAACAGAACAGTTTTTAAATCTTCCATATGGAATAAAGTAGGTTGTTTGTTTTGTTTTGTTTTGTTTTGTTTTGTTTTGTTTTGTTTTGTTCAAAAGCAAAGACTTAGGGATTTAGGTAAGCCTGAAATGTCTTCTGATCGTGTTTCAGCTCCTGAACCAAAATATCAATTATTGGTCTGAACAGCTTGGCCTTCACTGTTGAGCTGTGCTCAGTGCTTGGCACTTGCTAGCATTACAATGCCCTGTAGACAGTACAGTTGGTAGCACTCAGTGAAAAGGCATGAAGGGCCACCAATATTAGCTAAATCGCTCTTTGAAGGCACATCCCAAATATGTTGCTATGGTATTAATTAGAATTCTGTTCCACTTTTCTTTGGAAAGTTGCCTACTGTAAAAAGCCACCAGAGTCTCTCACTGCTGCTTTCATTACCTATGAAAGCCAACAAATTCTCTGGTGGTAACTCAATGTACCACTTCCATGCAAGCTTACAAACTTTCCTCTGCCACCATCTTATTTATGAATTAAAAGGAATGATAGATTGTTTCCTCTATGTTTTGCAGACTGAAACTAAACCGGTGCAGATGATGAATCTGGAGGCTACTTTTTGCCTGGGCTATGTAAAAGATTTAAATGTTTCCATCCTTGAGCTCCCATGCCTTAACAAACACATAAGCATGCTCATTCTCCTGCCCAAAGAGATTGAAGATGAGACCACTGGCTTGGAGAAGGTGAGAGAAAAAAATAGAATTGCTATGATACTTCCTTGGGAAACAGCCCATATAATGCCTTATGTTTATGGATGGTTTTTTAGAAGCAATGCATAAGGAAACAAAAAGTAACTTCCCTGTGAATTTACCTTCTCATTCAGCTTCTCTGTTCCTAGTGTCATAATTGTGGCATCATCGTTTTCACTGTGTCCAGGTGTGAGGCTGTAAATGAGGCTTTGTTCTAGATAGGGAGTGCACAGAAGACAGTGTGAAGTGTAGAAGGGGCCCTTATTTCTGGTATCCTTATTTTTTTTTCAATTGACATGTGTCCATGATTTATTTTACTAAGGTCTTACACTTCTCCAAGTTTTAATTTTGAGCAGAGCTGCCTGCAAACGAGCCATTTTTTATTACAATTGCACATAAATGTGAAAATTATTATGGCATTTCCTAAAGAACAATTATTTCTTATGTCATTTCTTTATGAAAATTTTAGAACATATTTTCACCCCTCTTCAAAGTTTATTAAGGACTAAGTAATTAATAATATTAATTAATAGTAAAGTTATTTAAGGATTAAAACACTGATGATCACGCAAGTCTCCTTTGTAATTTGCTGCAGCTGGCCACAAATTTTAAAGGCAGGAAGAATCTGTCTTTGCAGCTGTAAGATACTTTTATATGTTGGAGTAAATTACGGAACACACCTATCATAAAATGCAAGTGAGGCCTTTCGTCATACCAGTTTGTTGTGGCCCCACATTCTGCCTCCTCCCTTTCCAGTTTTAAAAAAATTGCTTGGACAGCTGCATGTTTGATTGAGATCAGGCTCTGGATTTGGATTTTCTGTCCCAAATACCAGCAATTTCATTACTCTGTAGGGTCAGGAGTAAAGACTTTTGAATCTCTGCCAGTTGGCCAGGTGTAACCTGGGTAGGGACTGTCTTCCTCGGGTTCCTTCATATGGCTCTTTGCTTATCAAAAGCTTGCCAGAGCATGCATGTGCAGAAGAGCTGCTCCAGAGGCCTGCCCTATGGATTAAATCATACTTGCATCAATGTAACTGAGAGTATGTTAAGCCTGAATACTGTGGTTGTGAATTAAAAGCAAAAGTTGCTCTTTGGACTTTATGTTTTGGAGGCTTGATAGGAGTGAGTTCAGGAATGACCTTTTTTTTTCTCTCTCTCTCTTTCCTTGGACTGCTCATTAATTTCCTTTGTTCCTTCATGTTTTCAGCTGGAAAAGGCACTGACCCCTGAGACATTATTACAATGGACCAATCCCAGCATGATGGCCAACACCAAAGTGAATGTATTTCTTCCAAAGTTTAGTGTGGAAGGTGACTATGACCTGAAGCCACTTCTGGAAAGCCTGGGAATGACAAATATCTTCAATGAAAGTGCATCAGATTTCTCTGAGATGTGTGAGACGAAAGGTGTGGTTGTGTCAAAGATCATCCATAAAGTCTCCTTGGAAGTAAATGAACAAGGTGGTGACTCCCGAGAGGTACCAGGATATCGGATTCTGCAACACAAAGATGAATTTAAAGCTGACCATCCATTTATCTTCTTGTTTAGACACAACAAAACTCGCAACGTGATTCTTTCAGGCCGATTCTGTTCTCCTTAGGAGGGGCATGATCATTATGAAAAAGCACAATTACATTTGTGGTGGTGCACACTCCTGTAAAGCTTTTCTTCCTGACTATCACCTTTAAAAGGAAATCTAAGAAGTTCATATATTGGCTGAGTAATACAATGTACTCTACATATGCAGCAGAACTAGTTTCTCTCCTTTTGTTTCCTCTCCTTTAGCAGAATAATTTCCACTGTGAAGAACACACCATATTTTATTGAGAAGTATCGCAAGAGAAGAAGAGGACTTTTTTGCTCCTCTGTGACACTTTTTTCCCAGAATGAAGTGAACTGAGAGCCTAATTTAAGATAGACCAGGAGCTGGAAAGGGCTCTAGGAGAAAGAGCTGCATTCCTGCTCCCTAGTGAAACCTCTCTCCCTTGTGACTCACACTCTCTGGATTCCTAATGCTTGAAAGGGGAAATGTGGACATATGGTATGAGAGCTCTCCCCCTGTACCTGGCCACACTCCAGTGGTCCAGGGTGTCCTACCAGACTCTGTCACCACCCAGTGAAGCAGTGCACAAGTTCTGCAGCATAGCTACAACAGTTCAGGCTGGCATCAGAATTTGCATCTGTGAAACAGCAGCCACACTGAGGCCTGTGGACACTAGAGGCAAAAATCATGGGGACAATATGTGTCTCCAGAAGACTCTTCAGCATGAGCTACATCAGTTCTCAGACTGGGGAGGCTGGACTCTGCTGTGTGACCATTTTTGGCTCATTCCCTTCAGACACGGAAGATTGGGACAAGTTCACTGCAGCTACGAGGAACCCTGTTTTATATATCCTAAGGAAAAGAACATTATGCAATTCAAGGATAGAACACGGTTGGATTAATACTGGAAGTGCCACACTTTTCATGCACGGATTATCTGCCATTTCTAGCTCTGGATTCAGCATTAAGGAAACTCCTTACCGTTACTTAATGACTGAAGCATGAGAAAGAAATAAGGACTTCAACTTGAGTGAAATTAACATTGTAATTGCTAGTCTTCAAATTCCACATGAGATTATGGTAATCAGATTTCATTTCTATCTAAAGACTGCCTGCTACATATGTTCAGTACTTGTTTACCTAATTACTGTTCAGAATAAAGCACCGTAAAACCTGTGTCAAATGTGCAATACCTCTAGTGTCAGTCTGTGTGTTCGTTGACAGTGTCAGTGTTCATGCCTGACTTCCAATAAATTATAGGAATAGAAATAAACAGATTCATTTAGGCCACAAAGTCAAAATAAAAGAAACCCAACTAAGTGAATGTCTGGATTGCCCTTCTGAGCCACATGATGATAGTTCCCAGTAAGGGCTATGTTACTAGGTGGTCAAGACGTACGCAGAATTCAGTTATGTATCCTCAAAAGGTGGAAGCATTTTACTTGAGAAATCCTCTTGGTGCCTCAGGTCTGAAAGAAACTGGAAAGAGATCTCTAAATGAGAACATGCAACAACCCCTAATATGCATAATTTCAACCTCAGAGCACTGATTATTGTGAATTTAGAGACGAAAGTTCTGTTTTGATTCTTGAACTTAACAACTCATGGGAAGCCTTTAGTCACAATGATTCAGTAGTTCCCTCAGTGGAACTACTTTAATGGTCTCTAATGCATTTTAATACCAGGGGGTTAACTGGGGTCTTTGGCCCGTATCTTTGAGGGTACTGAGGAGACTAAATTGCACCAAAAACAATGGGAGGTGAGACCCTGCATACCTCTGGGGGTCTTTGCAGATGTTCTGTCCAGGGATAGTGGTCAGAAGAACGGAAAATACAACAATTACAGTGAGCCCATCCTGTCTGAGAAGGACTTAGCTGCCAAGATCTTTACTGGCTCAACTTCAGCGATACCTGAATGCCTGGAAATGATTGATACACCCCATCATTGTCTGATCTGCTCTGAAGGCTGGGGTCAGATGTATCCGGGGCTGTTGTCACTGTGGCTTCTACTGGTTCTCCTGTAGGAGGTGGGTCAGGACATCATGCTTGGAGTTGGTGACTAAGCAGCTGCACAGGCAGTCCATGCATAGAGAAGATGGACTGGTTGCTTCTACTCTACAGTTTGTGTTTGGGCACTGGCTCTTTGTCAGGTAGTTCCAGTTGTCCATCGGGCCATTTCATGCTTACTGCTACATCTCTGCTGCTCTGCTAGACTGATGAAAACCTCTGGCAGATTGTCCCATCCCTTTTTTCCTTCCTGGATGAGATTTCCTAAAGGAGAAAAGCTCAGACATCACTTCCTCAACTTTTTCAGGTTCTGAAAACATTCCAGCTCAGGAGCTAGTCTTCATTTAATGGAGGCTGTAGTCTGTTTAAATGCTGATCAGAGCATTTGGCATATCCCCACAAATTTATGGAAGCATTCTCCTTGTGATAGCTTGGCCAGGAAAGGTTATCCCATGAAAGAAGAGAGAAACACTGCTTCAGGGTGTGGCCCGTCTTTCTCCACCTCCTGACTAATTCCAAGGTATTCCAGCCTGTGCAAGGCAAGCAGATGTTAGAGATACAAAGCTGTCTTGGCCCACATAAGACGAACTCACCTATTGGTCATTTATGAACAGGGAGGGTTGCCCATGAAAATCTCAGGTTCATTTTTCACTTCTGCCTCTTCTCTCTGCCAGTCGCAGTGTGAAGCCTTTCCACCTTGCAGCATGTGAAGGAGAAGGATCCGCAAGGCTCCTGCTGATGTGAGAAACCATGTTACAGTCTACTGTTTTTGTTCTACCCATTGCTAGCCTCTCGGCCTTGGGCAAGAAATTGCATGGGAGGACATGGGAAAACGTGTGTGGGAGTTCGTGTGTAGGAACTCTTACGTGCTGGAAGGTGTTGGTTACAGTGGAGAGAGCGAGCATAGCTGAGGACTTGCTCAGATCGCCAGGGTGCTCCACCTCACCTTTCAACAGGGCATTACTATCCAGTGATGGAAAACAGCAAGCTGTGGCTGGCTTTGGCAGGCGGCTGCAAACTGCAGGGCTACGTGCCTGCTCACCTCATCACTTGCTCATCTGCACAGTCACTGCCCGCTCCTTGCTCCCAGCATTTGGCTGAGGATAAGGGACACATCCCAATGTCTTGTGGCAGCAAAAGTTGTTTGTGGGGAAGCTCTAAAACTTGAAAAATGCAACTTAGGGCAAATAGGCCCCACTGGAAAAGCAGTACATTTTTGTGAATATACTGTCCTAAGGGCCTGGAGAAGACAGAATTTGCACCTACATTGACATTTCCTGTGGCAAAGCAGTTAAGCTGATGTCAGGGAAGTTCTGAGGGAATACATGCCAGAGCAAGCAAAATAAATCAGTGGAGGAATGGTGTCAATATAGGAGGGAGGGAGAAAGCACAGAAATTGGAAGAAGGAAAGTCTTGCAAGATACTCAAAAATACTTAGGCTGTCACTGAAAAGAAGCTTGGACTAGAATAGCATCAGAAGGTACATGGTAAGGCAACGTTCATAAATAAATAAAATTTAAAAATAGAGGAAGAAAGAACTGAGGGGGAAGACTAAGGAGCACGACAGGAACATGCAGGAAGGAAAAACAGAAACAAGAAAGTGAATGGCAAATGGAAGCAAAAAAGCAAGGAAAAGAACAGAGGTAATGAGAATGGTAATTTTATCGTTGTATCTTGCATTGCTTATGAATTCCTGTTTGCAGATGGGTACTGGAGCACTGGAGCTTGGCCATCTGGGCTGAGACCTTGGCAGAGGAGCGGGGAACAGCAAAGCTGGACAGTGCTGTGCCTAAAGAAGAGGGTGATTCAGCTTCGGCCATAGAAGGAAAGCCTGAGAAGGGAAAGATGGTGCTGGGGGGCCTTCTTCCTCTTTCCTGCTTACCATGTTTGATCCCATAAGTATCCTATAAATCCAAAGCCAGTTTTATGCTTTGTAGGAAGAAAGAAGAGGTGAGAAAACAAAGACATAAAATTTTCAGTGTTGCAAAGCCACATACAGCCCTGGCTTAGCTTTGATCTCTGAGTCCAGCTGCCATAACCCAGTGCTGCACCTGAGCTCAGTGGTACTGATTAGGGGAGATCAAACACTGCTAGCACAGCTCTGTGCTTCCCATCTCTTTACTTCCTTCCCACTTAATGCTGGAGACTTAACCTCTGTGATCAACCACTCCTGGCCTTCTTTTATTCTTAACTCCAGCGATTTAAAAGAATACCCCCTGGCTGGGGATTCCTGTTACAGTTCAAGGAAATACTTCTTCCCTTCTCTAATTAAGCTCCTTCCATGCACATAAAGCCAACTCCTTACCTGAGAGGGAGACATGGCTGTAGGCAACATAAAGCTCATGCATTTCCCATTCATTTGCTTTATCTCTGCAAGCAAGCTCAGCTCCAATCAATCTTGGCATGAACCCTGCACATAGCTGTGTCCAGGCTGGACCCCATCAAAATTTGAAAGGGACTAAGCACAGCAGTGCAGCCATGGGTCTCCAGGGTTAATGATCAGTTTTCCAGCTGAGAGTGACTTGGCATTGCAATCAGGAGATGTTGCCAGCAGATATTGCCTGCCAGACTTGTTGGGCAGCTTGGGAGAAATGCTAATAGCATATTGCTAGATATGGGTTTCCCAGTCTTCTGCAGGGAAACTTCATGTTGGTGGCATTTGCATTAAACAGCAAGATGCTGCTATCAGCAATCATTGGTTAGAGGCTGAACTTTCCCACAAGAGAGGAGGAGATTTTTTTTAATGCAGTATTGACAGGAACGTGCTCCAGAACTCAGCTGTTGTCTTCATTTAACCTCTTCGGGCAAGAAGGTAAAAATTCTACGTTGCTTTCTTTTTTTTTTTTCAAAATGATTGTGATTTTTTTTTTTTTTTTTTTTTTTGCTGACCAAAGTACTCTACAGGCTGGTAAAGTAAACATCATTTTTATATATTGGGCAGAGAGAGAGAGATACCTTTACAGGCTGCAGGCAGCAAAACACACTGCTAAAATTCAGGTGGCTCAAGAGCTCACACAAAGGGAGCTGGTCTTCAGTGGGACCTGAATGAGTATTTTAGGGACACATATAAAGATTCTTGCCTAAATTTCACAGGCTGTTGAATCTGAAATTTCCCCAGAACCTCTCTGTCCACCCAACAAAGTCTAATTGCCACAAAACTGATGAGCTCAGTGGCTTGCATGAGAAAGTAGATGCTTTTTTGCCTGTATCTCCAGAAGGGCTGAAGGACAGGCTCTTTCAGAGCACCTCTACTCACTCTGGTAGAAACGGGCTTCGTATAAAGTGATGGTGCTGGTGACCTGGACAACCTGACCCACAGGATGAGAGATACGGGTTAATTTTCCTTCTTTACTCACGTTTCCATGGCACAAGAAAAAGCCTTGAAATGTTCACTAGAAGAGAGAGAGGCATGCAATTCTTTGACTGGGTTCTTAGGCATTTCCCCTTTACACTGATTCCCACTGCCAGGGAAGTTGTTTATGTTCTTAATGACGCTGTAAAAGAGAAAGGGTGGAGTGGTATTCAGATTTTGTTTTGTTAGTGAGGGTGCTAGTCTTTGCTATTAAAATATGAGCTCCTGGGTTTGGCAATGATGTTTAGAAGCTTGCAGAGAAGCCTGTGCAGCTGCACACAGGCACAGCAAATAACTTGCCACTGTACAGCCTGTAACAGGCCAATGCACATCCATAAGTTGTTTATGTTCTTTAACTGAAATAATAATAATAACTGGCCTAGAAAGAGGTATATAAGATACCAGAGGGACTGATGCAAACTAACAAAAGCAGTCAGGAAAAAGCTTTCTGGCATAAAAGTAGCATCCTGAGAGGCTAGATTGTTTGGAAAATGAACTTGGCACCATTTTGCTTGAAAAGCTGCTTTGTACTGAAATGTATTGGTTTTTAATTTAAAACATGTGTTGTGCCACTTAGGGATGATCAGAATTACTGTGTTGTGGGAAATTTAATTTTTCTTATGTGCTGATTGTCTCTTTCACTCCAAGTCAGCACAGAAACACTTGGAAACATATTTGTGTATGAATGGTCATGAAGAATAAGAAAGTCACTTCTAAATATTTTCGTGTGAGGAGACAGCACTGTCTGTCATGTCTTTTTCTAGGATAGACCATGTAATTTCTACCAATTCTATTTTCCTCTGTGTATGAGAAATGAATGTATATTAAAGCATCTCAATGGGACACAGATTAAATAAGTAAAACATGCAATGGGAATTATCATGTGGCATCAGGCAAAACAGGTTCCTTCTTACTTAACCTGTATGAAATACGGAATTACCTTAACAGCAAGGCTACAGCCCTCTTACCTTCTCCACCCTATTTACTGCCTCCTCCTGTTGACTGAATAATATGATCTAATACAACCATTAATTATGACAGCTTTCAGCACAGTTTTTTTTATCCTTTGATAGTTTTTATTTTGATTTCATCTACCCTTAGCCGAAAACAAACTATAAAGAGAGAACAGATCATGAATAGTTATAGAAAAGGAGTGTTCATCATTTCACACAGCCGCAGAGGAAGTTCATAATTTTTATGAGTTCTGTGGTATGCAGTGGTTTCTTCTGAAGGAAGCTATTTTCCTGGGTAGCTTCTTGCTCACATACTGCAGTGCCAGTAATTTAATTTGCCAGACTATGTTAGAAGCTGCTGAACCATCATGCGAAGGATCTCCTGTCATCAGGGGCTCTGCACTATTAATAATGCTCAGTGCAGGTGCTTTGGCTAGTGTGGAACAGCAGCTAGGAACTTCCTGGAACACTTTTGATCCTGTATCATCCCTCCTTACCACTCCAAGATTATTTGAGAGTGACATTACCATTTGCTGCCCACCATGTGGATGTTCTCCAAATGCTGTGGTCCTTGCAGTAGCTCCAGAAGTCTGATTGAGTTATTACACAGATTACACAGAAGTCTTTACGGTGTGGAATCATTCATACACTTGTTCCCCCCACCATTTTAGATTAAGAAAGTTCACTAAATCCTTTCACTGTGCAGTAAGAAAGTTCCTCCGCTAGCCCATACCTGCCCTCCCTTCCTCTGGATTTCTAGGGCAGCTCTCTAAGCAGTTCCCACTCACAGAGCCATGGAGTTGGCCGTAGTGTTTGCACCTGGATGTCTCTCTGGTGACAGCCTGCTGTTTTTGCCAAAGGAGTGGCCACATCAGTGTGCCAGACACTCACTTTAAAACTTGTTTGCAGATCCTGGGATCTCCCTCCTTTCTTGGCACTCAGCCCTTTCCCTGCAGGGAGAGGTGGAGGTGCCTTCTTCCCACTGAGTAAGTTTATTAACTCTTTTTTTCCTCCTTGACTTGTTCTGAAGTTGGGACACACCTACAAAATGCCTCATGCCCTACATTTACTGTGACTGATTTCATAGCTCCATTTCAGATCTTTCAAGAAATGTGGGAGAATAGCACTACAAACTTCAGCACTGAAGATGCATCGAGTTTTGTTTTCAGAAGGTTTTGGATAGTAGGATACGAAGGTGGAAGAAAAGAGAAATTATTTAGTGCAATGTCTTGTGCTAAGATGACTGCATTACTAAAAGGAAAATGAAAACCATATCACATAAAACTAACATATCACATTACGTATTACTAGCACCAGAGCTAAAACAGCTGTGTTCAGAATTAATGAGATAAAACTCATCTCTAATTTGTCTGTGCAAAGATCCCTCTGGATATTTCTCACCTGTTTTGGCCATTTGTATTAGGTCCTTATGTGAAGTACTTCTGGACTCCAGGGTAAAACAAAAGTCTCAGTATGAAACATCTATGAACTTTTCTTTCAGCACCACAGGTTCTTTCCAAGAGCATCACTCAGAAACAAGATGAAGCATTGATTGTTGCTGTGCTTTCCAAGTTAGTCAAATGGCAAGAAATGTCTGCGTTTGCCACATGTTGTACCTTCATGTATTCAGAAACTTAACTTTATCATCTCTTCCAAGCCTCTGCAGCAATCTCTTTTAGGCTCAGTCTGTTTTCCTGTGGGCTTAGTTCATTCTCATTGTCTGGCACTTGCTGCAGGCTAAGATGGTTTCACAGACAAATGCTGCATCTTGGCTCAGCCATACCAACTCCGAATGCCCTGGTAACTTCTGGTACCTGAGTCCCAGCTTTCCATGCAAAGTCATGCCTGGCTCATGGCTGAGCTGGAGATAGCATGCATGCTGCATCCTGAAAACAGTGCAAGGCATTTTGAGTAGCTCTTTGAATAAAGAAAACTCTGTGAAGGTCAGGCTCTCTGTGAAGGGAGGGAGCTGTGGCTGTGGTAGAAGAACTGGGGCCTCAGTGGGAGAGCAGGGTGACAGGAGAGTTTTGGCTGGAATAGGTTGCAGGTCCCTAGCACCAGGCAACCCCTTCCCCAGAGGGCTCAAGACAACTCTCAAAGGGGTACCAACAGCCCAGGACAGGCTGTAGAAGTGCCCTGCTGATAAAAGATCCTTTGCACCAGCCTCTTCCCCCCCTTTAACCTCTGGTGACACAGACTGGAGCTCCTCATGTAACTTCACCTTGCAGGCTGCAGCTTCAGGGCAGACAGGGCTGAGGAAGAGTAGTGCCTGCTGTGCTGTGGGCATCTGTGGGCACTGGGGAGAACCACTTGGCTGTGCACTCTGTCCTTTTTCTGACAGAGGAACTCTGGCAGCTTTCTCTGGACCTGGCTCATGCTGGTCCCAGTGTGGGCTGAAAGGTAGAGACAGCCAGATCTGTGCCACGGGACACATAAAGGACTTGTCTCCATACTGTGGCTGTGTATTTTCCCCTAAATAAATAATCTTTCTGGAGCACAGACCAGTGCTATTTGTCCAAAATATTTGTTGGATACTGAAAGTGATGTGAGTTTTTTGGGGTTTTTTTTGGGTTTTTTTGGTATAATTCCAGAAAATTTTGTGTAATCCCACTTGTATCTACACAACACCTTTACAATTCTCCTAAGATGCAGGAAAGGGGATTCTATCCCCTTTTTTTCAGATGGCCTCTTCCTTGCAAGGACCAAGCTGAACTTGGTTCTAACTTGTCCTTAGTGGAGTGGGTTGAACATAAATGACCCATGGGAGAGGTATCAGACTGTAAAGTTTCTAGTACAAAACTACAGAGTGACAGATATCTTGTCATATCACTGAGCAGGAACTTACAGGCTTCTTTTCAGGGCTCTTGAGCTATTACTTTGTTCGGAATTTTTAATTGTGCATCCTGCCTCAAGCTGTGGCTCCTGGAAAACTATAAGAAGTTAAAAATGTATTTCAAACTGTTAGTGTTTCCGTATGTAGTTTAGTCTCCACAGCTGTTAATGACCCTTTTTCATGTATGAAGGCATTTAATTGATAGTGATTTTATTTTTAGAAGCGTGTTGTTTGAAACCCCCTCACCACAGCTCTGTTTACCACACCTGGTTATATGCAGGCTTACCTGGTTATATGCAGGCTTAGTTTCTGTCACCAAGTTTGTCACTAATGTATGCTGTTAAAAGAGGAAAGAGTTGATGCAACTGTGTGCATCAAACCAGTTTGGAGAAGGAAAATGTTAATCCATACCTGTCTAATTTCAATACCGTGAGCTGAAATAAGACACAGCATGGGATAAGGCAGAAAAAGGGTCCTTTCTGAGGAATTTATGTATGTTGTGAGCATGGGTCCCTTTTGCGACCCTCTGTGTCTTTGCTCCTGCTGTGCATCATAGACTGATCTGCGCAAGGCTGATTAAAACTCTCAGGTTTTAGAAAACATCTCTTATGGTCAGCAACCAGCTATGGGACAATCTCAGGGCAGACAGATGCTTCACAGTGTGGTCTAGCTAGGCCAGCTACATTAAATTTCTTCATTCTTTTGTGCTCCCACTCAGCATCCGCTTCATGATGGACTCTGTTTCTAGACCAGTTACTGAGTTTTGCCTTGATCTCTACAAAAGGCTCAACAGAAGCGCAGAGGGCACAAATATTGTCTTCTCTCCAATGAGCATCTCTGTCGCCCTGGCCCTGATCCATCTTGGTGCAAAAAACAACACTGCTGCTCAGATAGAAAAAGTGAGTATGAATGAACCACGGTGAGGTGCTTCCACATTGCTTGCTGTTCCCTTAATGGAAATGTTGGGCATCGCAGCACAACACACGTGCGAGTGTCTCACAGGAAACCTGCACAAGGGCAGCAACAGACGCTGCCCTCACAGTCGTGCTTGGAGCACTATGATCCCTGCCATCTGCTGGTGTGAGTCTCATCGTGCCCCCCTGCAAAAGCATGGAGCAAGGGCTGACGGAGGGGAGGTGATACAGCACAGTGGGGCACTCTGGCTTTCCCCCAGCCAGGCTTTGTTTCAGAATTATGGGCAGGCGTTTCCTTTTGTGGTTTTGCTATGAGAATCCTGAAAGTGGGAGTCTGTGTGGGCAGTGGGGAGAGCTGCAGATACCTGAAGAAGTTGCACCTTTGTGGCTGGAAGCGTTAGCTCACCTGTCCCTTATGACATTCAAGAGTCAAAATGTCTCACCCCACAGAGACCCAGGTGGGCAAGGAGGAGGTGAAGAGGGCCAGCCCTCCAGTCACTGTGCCTTTACTCCCTGCAGTGCAAGTTCTGCTTTCTACAACCTTTCTTCTCTTTTCATTTTTGAGCCCATGAGTGGCAACCAATAATCACAAGATAGAGGTTCTTGCCAGGGTGTGGTGGGTTGACCTTTGCTGTGGCTGCCAGGTCCCCACCCAGACACTCTCTCAGAGTCTGTTTTCTTTGCACAGAGAACACCACTGCAGCCCCTTGGCTACCATAACCCTGCCACATCAATCCTTTAGAAGGACTCCTGCTTGTTTTAGGAAAGCAATGGAGATCGCTCAGTATCAGTATCCTCAAAAAAAGACTAAGCCTATGTATGATGCAACATTATTGTATAATAGATAAGCTGCTGCAAATTTTTCAGTGAGCTATTTGCACATTAGAAACAAGGTCCCCTTTCCATTAAGAGCACTGATCTATTTGGTTTTGATCTATTTCTTAAGCTGATGCAAATGTTACGAATGATTGCAAGAAGCTAGTTCTGACGTTTTCCAAGAAAATTTATTTTTATCTCTTTTCTTGGGGCAACTTTTTGTTTTTAAATTTAAGGTAACTGTAGCAATGAAAACACAAATAAAATATAAAATATCAAATATTTTGAGGTAGTGAAAGGTAACGTTTTGAGGGATTAAGTGCAAGTTCTTCTTGGCTTGTTAATATAGAAATGTGAGTCTGAACATGAATATATGAACAAGTTCAAGTCTGTCATTTCAGCCGTTGAGTGAAGCTGATAAAACATCTTCTGTGAATCTACACCACTTAGCCAATACAGCACAGCAAAGCTTTTGAACAAGGAATACGGTTTTATCCCAGTTACAATTGCCATAACTCGACATCTTTAACTGCAGGTGCTCCATGTGAGGAAAGCTGTGGGAAGAATGAGCCTTGGATATGACCATGAGAGTGCAGCCCCAGAAATGGAGCCAGAAGGAAGCCTGGAGGGTCAGCCTTCCTTCTCAGAGGTGTGTTCTTGGGTGGGGAGCCCTGCCTTCACTGCGTGGTGGGTTAGTGCAGGTAAAGCACTAGGGTTTGCCACTGGAGGGAGTCAAGATCACATGCTCAGAGACTGTCTAATCTTCTAGGAAATGCCATATACAAGGTGTTATTTTATTAAGGGCCAGTAAGTCTGTATCAAAGCTGTCCGCGATCTCATCTGAAGGAGGATCAGGCTACAAGGCTTGGACTAGCTGGATTTAAAAATCAGTAGAGCAGGAGTTAGCCTTATATTGTTATCTAATTAAGACGCAAATTAGCAACCGAAGCCATACAGAAGAATCATTTTAATTGTGCTTGTGTTACTCCCAGTGTAACAAGGAGGGAGACCTTAACCATAAAGCATTCCAGGCGCTGCTTTTACAACTACAAAACCTTGGCGAAAAATACGTTTTAACCTTGGCGAACAATCTCTTTATACAACGAGGATTTGAACTCCAGCAGGTAAGTCACCTGTGTTTGCTAACTGCTGTGGCCATGACCTGTGACCGTGAGCGTCCCTCTAACTGTGAGCCTCACTGTTGCCCCACTTGTGCGTATTTTGGAGCACCCGATGTACTTAGTGGAGCTATGGCTCTTGGGGCTGGTGGGAAAGAGACAAAATGTCAACTTTCAGTTATTTTATTTTAAAAAAACCAACAACCCACCCTATGTTTATCAATGCTTTTGCTATAGAGCAAAAGTAAGGCAGGGATCTGTTCACTTTTGGCATATGTGTACACTCAGCCAGGGGAAAACCTACAGGCAAAAATGGCCTATTCAAGCTGTCTATAAACTACCTACTTCAGGCCTTGCAAGTGTGACAGCCAGGGCAGCAATAAGCTTGGAGAAGGGTTGTCTCCTGGGATGTTTTACAGGTTCATGCACAGGGCTGCTGTGCTGAACTTCTTGCTCCTTTCCTACTGAATGACTGAGTGGTCTTGACACTACTTGGTATGACTAACTTGCTAGTCACGTCTTTGCTTTTCTGTCAATTATTTCTGTCAATTATTTGGATACTTAAGCATCAAACAACTCATCTTTCATTTTTTCTGTTTCTTTAATTTTTTATCTGGACCTCAGCTATGCAGTTCTCCGTGAGAAGACTCTTTCTTCTGTTTTTTTTTTTTTACTTATTTACTTTTTTTACCTATGTAATAGAATAATTATCTCTTCTTCAAAGAACCTCTGAATAAACTTCAGATACTTGACATTTCCAAAATGAAATTTTGCCTTATGGATTCAACAGGTCCCTCACTATTTCTAAAATACTACTGAACCATTGATTTCCTTCAAAAGGCAATGAGTGCTTCATAGATTTGAGCAATTCATAATCTTTTTTTTGCTTTACAGCAATTTCTAATGTGTACCAAGGAACTGTATGGAGCAATGCTGAAAACAGTGGACTTCCATGGTGCTGTTGAAGCTGCCAGAAGAAAAATTAATGCTTGGGTTGAAAGTGAGACACAAGGTAAACCAAAGCAAAACCATAGCCATTCTACCACTACCTTCCTACATGGGTTCAACAAATGAAATTCAGGGTAGGAAAAGCAAAGACCTGTTCACATTTCTGTATGTTCACTCTTACACTGTTTAAAGGTAGTTTGTCTTCCCAACCTCTCTTGAAATATGAGAGTAAATTACCAGCTAAATTATTTCTGAGTTAAAGACATGTTTGCTGTCAAATACTTCTGTATTCCCCCCTTACGCCTGGCCTGATTATTGCAGTAATACCTATAAGGCTTGACCAGACAAACTGCTCCTGCAAACAGCCATAAATGTAGATTCAGAACACCATGGGACAGCTTGGTGACCCCCAGTTCCCCCATCCTCCCTGGCTGGTAACAGGGCAGAGGAATCTACCATTTGTTTACCTGTATTGTTTTTGTCCTTCGAATAAACCAAGAACCGTGTTTCTAAGTTTTTCCAAAACTAAGTTCACAGACCAGTAATTGAGTCTCAGTCCAGAGTCTTAATGACAGCTAACAAATACTTCTCTGTTTCAAAATTCCCTTCAGGTAAAATCAAGGAACTCTTTGCACCTGGTGTGATTGATGGACAAGCATTGCTGGTGCTTGTGAATGTAATCTACTTCAAAGCATCCTGGGAACACAAGTTTGAGGAAGAAAAAACTGTTCAGAGAGATTTTAAACTGAATCAGGTACATCTGCATTCTGTAAATCTTAACATTATTCATCTTAGATACTGTGAGCATTGCAGCAAGCATAACAATGTCCAGGGCTGAGTTGCCCTGTGAGTGAGGCACAGGTGTTGGGAACTTAACTTGCCTCCCCTGTTGGGTAGAGGCATTGGCAACAGCTGTATTGCCTAACTGACTGTGTAATTTTCTTTCCAACAGAACAGAAAGAAACCTGTGCAGATGATGTACCAGAAAGGCAAATTTAAACTGGGCTACATTGAAGAGGTGGGTGCTCAGATCCTTGAACTCCCTTATGCTCAGAAGTCACTGAGCATGATCATCCTGCTGCCAAGCGATGTGGCTGATGGATCCGTCAGTGGGCTGGAGCAGGTAAGGCAGTCCATGTCACGGACTAGGGCTGGAAGCCAGTTGTCTGAATTGACACTGGGTAAAGATCTAAATTTTTCAAAGCTTCCCGCCTATTTTAATCTTTTCCCCCATCTTACAGATTGAAAGCACAATTACCTATGAAAATTTAATGCTGTGGGCCTCTTCAGAGAACATGTTTGAGACAACAGTGGAGGTTTACCTCCCCCGATTCAAGCTGGAAGGCACCTTTAACCTCAACAAGGTCTTACAAGAGATGGGGATGACTGACATCTTCACTGAATCAAAAGTTGACCTTTCTGCAATGACGTTTGCAAAATCTCTGGTGCTGTCAAACGTTGTCCATAAGGCGTATGTGGAAGTCAATGAGGAAGGCACCGTGGCGGCGGCTGGCACGGGAGCTTCCATTGTGAGGAGGTCTCTGCCTCTCACAGAGGTGTTCATGGCAAATCACCCTTTCTTATTCTTTATTAGACACAATCCTACCAATACTATTGTTTTCTTTGGCAAACTCTGTTCACCTTAAAATCAGGGCCATTTTCTAACATTTTGTGGAACACCTGGATGAAAAGCAGAAATAGTATTTTTCTCCCAAATGCTTTCTTAATCCTTTGACAGCTAGTTTGTACTTAAAAATAAACTGCAGCCAGTCTTGTTTAGAACATATGAATCAGATGCTCTGCCACTAGGCTCCTTGAATTGTAAATATTGATCTGAATCTAGAATAGGAGTAAATTTTAGCTTAAGCTCACTGGATATGAATAACATTTTGTTTCCTTGATGTGCACATATGCTCCTGTATTCCTGGATCCATATGCATTCCTGTGTAATAATGATGCTGACAAGAGGGTTGAGGTGGGATGGAACCTCTGGAGATCATCTGGTCCACCTCCCTTGCATGAGCAGGGCCATCTACAGCTGGTTGCCCAAGACCACGTCCATATGCATTTTGGATATCTCCAAAGATGGAGACTCCACCACCCCTCTGGACGACCTCTCCTAAGTCTGTCCTAAGTTCTCAAATAACTGCAAAGAGAATTTTGTTTGCATGGTGTCTGCAGGAACAGGATACAAAACCGTGTATTCCTAAAGATGGTTAATTATTTATATAGTAAAGTAAGCTGCCTTTTATTTGGGGAAAAATCAAATTATTTATCTCAAGGTTTCAAAGAATAGGAAGAAAATGGTCTAAAGCATCCCGCTGAAGTTACCAATGTGGAACACTGTAGCAACGAACTTCGAAGAAATGTGTTTCCCTTTTCCCAGTGTCTTGGGGTGACTCTATCATGTGTATCCTCTATCATGCTCTATGCCCAAAAAGTAATATTGTGCCTTTCCTGTGCCTTTAAACTGAGCTTGAAAAAAAACCAGACAAACTTTCCAAAGCAGCTTCTCAAGGACACAGAGACTATACACTCCTCAGTTTTTTGTCTGACTGCGGAAGGCACGAAGGGAGCACCCTGCTTGCTTTTTCTTCAGCCAGCTGGTTTTTTTTCCCTCTTGGCATGAGACGGAGAGCTGAATTTTGTTTCCTGGGACTTTGGGTTTTTTTTCCCTTCTTTTCTTCTGAACTGTTTCAACAACATCAGAACACATCAGGAGAATTTTCTCCCCGAGGCCCGGGGGTGGGCCCACGCCCTCACCGACCAGCTCCGAGGAGGAGAGAGACCACACCTACAGAAGGACTCTGAAATCTTCCCAGGTTTCTCTCTATAACGGGGGTTTTAATTCATTATTGAGCATCATTATCCTTTTCCTGTGTGTTTGTTAAAATAAGTAGTTTTTATCTCTTTCACTTTCCTTCGAGTAAAAATTTCTTTTTTTTCCCGAACCCTGTGGGGGGGAAGGGTGGTTGTAACCTGGTTTTCTCTCAGGGGCTATATTACTAGATTTTGGCCAAACCGGCACAAATACTTATTGGCGAGCCAGGCAGGAGGAGGCTGCTGTGTGGTGAATTTGAAAGTTCTGAGATGCAAATCTGAGAGACAGAGCTCTCTCCATGCTTTGAAAAATGAGGAAAGGTTTTGTAAAATGCAGTATAAATCATGGAAATCACAGTTAAACATTATCTGGGAATGTTTGTGGGAAAGAAGTGAAACTTCTTGCTGGCTGACAGGGAGACATTACTGATAATTTGCTGGTTTAACATAAGTGATGTCTTCCTCAGAGGGATGAGGTTTAGCAAATTAACATTTGTAATGTGCTTTTAAAATATATATATATATAATGGAGAATCAGTGAATAATAACATGTTTAATGCCTAGAATTAGATATGGCTTCAGAAGGGAGAAGACACACTAAAATAATGAGGTGTCTCTCCTAACTAGAACATAGGCTGGATTTAAACTTGTACATCCAAAAAGCCATCTGAAAGAAAAATTCCCCCATCCAAAATTTGTAGGCATTTTATCTTCTTCTTCTGTAAATTTTCTATCAGCTAGCATTTTCCTTTGCTTGCTGTGAACTATCTTGATGTGAGCAATTAGATGCTTTGCCCAGTTGAAATTCAGGAGCAAGGTAGGATGAGGTGTAAATTCCTGGAGAACATCTAGAGAACGGATTCAAAGCAGACCTTGTGAAAGCTGTTCAAATAGGGCTCCTGAAAAATGTCATTACAATGATTCTTTTTTTTTTAAATTGAAAATAGTACTTAACTTCTGTAGCAGAGAAATTCATGTGGCTCAGAAGGTGAAGGGCCTGTATCCCATATCCTTGCTGGAATTCAAGCCTGCAGCTCTCAAGAGAATGCACCAAGTGCTCTCAGGAACTAGGCTTTAGCATAGGCTGCAGGGCAAAACTGCCCACCTTCCTTTTGAAGCCGTTTCTTGAAGGAGTGCAGCTTAAAGGCACAAGAAAAGAACTCCAGGATGGATAACTTAGCAATTCAATAACGTCATTATAGATGAGTTCTGGTTTCCAGGGTCTGGTGCCACTCCTGTTTTAGTCCAGTAACACAGTAAAAAAGTATCTGTATGTGGGTGTCTATCCTAACAATAACGCTGTGGAAGAATTTTTGTTTATATTTTTCTGATAGCGTGATTTTTCCCTCACTTTCTTAATATCTGCCTAGAAAAGAACATAGTGAATGAAGTAGGTCATTTCAGCTCTTCAGAGAGTGCTGCTATGCAGCTTTTTCATCTGAATCCTGGGGCATGAAATTAGATATTCTTAGTTATGGGATGGCGAGTCACAGCTTTTGTGTAAGAGCACTGCCACCTACACATCTCAAGGATTATTTTGCATTCCTCCCTCACTTGAGTGCTACAGTGTGGAAACAGAGTCCAGCTTTTCCGTACACTTACTGACAGTTTTAAACATGCTGGAAAAGCACTCCTGAAGGACCTCTCTCACAAATCCTGACGGATGCCTTATTTTCTGATGCAATGCCTCATGAGGCAGGTAGCTTTTGGCACAGCCTTAATTGCAGCCTGCAACCTCACAGCACCAGCTGCTCCTCTGCCTCCACTCACACCCTGACAGCTCTTTTTCCAAGAGACCCCCACTGCAGCCTCCTCTGCTGCCTGTCCCTTCTCTCTCCTGCAGTCTGTCAGCACAAAGCAGTCCCAAACATGGGCCAGCAATGGCCAGTCCTGCCTTTTCCACAGCCCTCAGCTTGGCAAGTGAGGAATCATCTTACTAAATTGTAGTGTGATGACCACTGTGGGGAAAGGCTTTCTCAAACTAGAGTTTCATAACAGGAAAAGTTCCCTCAGACATATTTTCAGATTATATTCATGCAATCATTGCATGTTATCTAGTGGGGACTTAGATGCGTTTTGCTCAATGGGTTCAGCTGCTGGTCTTCTGTGAGAAGAGCAGTGCTGAGCACAGCACCTGTTGGCCAAAAATATAGGCATTGCTTAGCCCACGGTCGCCCTCCAGACACCAGGAGGAAACACCGTGAAAAAACTGACTGATGCTTGTGATGCAGAGCAGCCTCCAGGGTCAAAGGATGAGTGCTTTGGCAGCGTGGAGCCCATTTCATTGCTCATGAATGGCGATGAATATGAAGGATCCCTGAAGACATGCCCAGGGGCCTTTGGTGTATCTCTTGTACCCCAGACAGGAGCAACTCCACCTTGCTGCCTTATTTGCTTGTTGCTTTGTGCAAACCTTCCATAGGTGCTGACTGACACTGACTGCGGAGCTCAACAAAAGCCTTGGGAGCCCCACATACATTTCAAGCCATAACCATCGATGCCTCAAGCTCCTCACACTGTTCTGCTGAAACACGTGGGCTAGGCCTAGGGTATAGGAAATCACATCCACAGCTGGAGTACAGCAGCAAATACCCAGAACTGAGAACCTCAGTGTCTGACTTCTACCAGTGTCTGACTTTCTGCGGTGTTGTGGGAAAAATCCACA
The DNA here is from genome assembly GCA_013397725.1 of Rhagologus leucostigma. Taxonomy (NCBI): domain Eukaryota; kingdom Metazoa; phylum Chordata; class Aves; order Passeriformes; genus Rhagologus; species Rhagologus leucostigma. Next base: position 106,856 of record VZTD01005123.1, on the reverse strand, counting down.
TCCAGTACTATGCACTTCAGTGAACCACAGTGTCTGAAGGTTGGTCAGTGCTTCGAAACCACGTGGCAGCTCTTGCAAAAACCCCAGGATGTTGACTACATGACCGTGTTTACACAGAGTACAGCGTTTAGAAAAAAATTGAGGAGATGAAAGCGAGCGTGGAGCTAGCTGGAGCAGACAGGGGAAGAGTCTTCTTCGCAGAAATTAATGAAGAAGGAACTGAGGCAGCTGCTGCTACAGGGGTGACCAGAAGAATGTTTTACCTCCACATTCCTTACAAGTTCAGAGCTGACCACCTGTTCCTCTTGTTGATCAAACACAGTCCAAGCAAGAATGTTCTCTTCTTTGGCCGATGTGCCCCCTAAGGGTAGAGCAGGTTCTGCTTCTTTCTACCCAAAGAGAGCACAATACTGTGGTCGAAAGGAGTAAGACATAAGTAACATGTTGCTATCAAGTGCCACTGACATTTCCTGATATCTGTATTCTCGACCCCAAGAGAAAACACCAAGTTGCTTTGGCAAGACAACTGGAAAAATTATAATGGGCCTTTCCTGTTTAGAGCTCTTCTCAAACAAGTGAACACACTTAATGAAGCTTATTTTATTCTTATTTCATTCTTAGCTATACTAAGCTTAGCTTATACTAAAACTTAAAAACTTTAGCTATACTAAAACTTATACTTTAGTATAGCTAAGTATACTTATATACTTAGCTATACTAAAACTCCCATTGCAGTGGGATTGTTTAAACAGTTGGATGATACGCTGTATAAATCAGAAGTCCAGCATGATGCCTCCCCTCTTCAGCCACATGACAAGGCTAATGGTGGGGCCACTCTTCAGGACATGTTGCAGCCCTCTGTCCCCAGCCACGAGGTCCCAAGCCAGAGACAGCTCAGTGCTGAACCCCCCACTTTCCTCCCACAAGTCTCCAGTAACCCCATCTCCAGTGCCTAAACACCACCATGAGGGAAGGGTCTTGGCTGCCATGAACACAGGTCATGTTCATGTCCTGAGTGAGTCTCCATACAGATGTTGGGCATGGAGATGTGTAGAGATTTGTCCCACACTGTTCTCCTCAGGTACTCTTTTCAGGCCCTCCCTTTGAAAGTAGTAAAGTGTGGCAGCAATGAAAGTATTCAAAGCATTTAACTGGTATGGCTTTTTTGAACCTTGATTTGAAAGTTGCCTTAGGCACTCCATGCTTTTGAACATCTGCCACATGTCTTGTCTCTTGCCTTTTGTATTTCATCCATGAACTAAAAGCACAGCGAGGTGTAATTTACCACCACCAGGAACTTGGATGTCTTTCACCTTCATTTCTCTGACCCGACATTCTGAAAATAATGATAAATGGAAAAGGTAGAGATTTTTTAGTATCACTGTGAAAATTTCTAAGAAAATTCTTCTCCAGTGCTCTGATGCTTGACGTGTGCCTGAAAAACCATGCTCCTTGGAGACCACGAGGTGTTTGGCCTTGGAGGAAGATTTTTCTAAGTCTACAGTTTCTCACCCTGTCAGTTCTATGATCCACTGCCTGACGAGTGGGAAATTATTTTACTAAACAATACAAGGGTGACTGCTGAGGGGAAAGTATTTCCCGATCCAGAATTCCATAATGGATGAAAGTCCCTCTGAAGTACCATATTATTTTCAGAATATATTAATGCAATTGTCTTCTGCCTGCACTGGGGTGCACTAAATGTGACTGAGATGGAGCTGACTGTGTTCACAGCAGCTTGCATGGTGGTCTTTTGGGATTTCTGGCTAAAACAGTGTTGGTATATTTTGGCCATGGCTGAACTGTACTGCAAAAGCAAATATGGTCTAATTCTGGTCTCTTCTGCCTATACAATTTTCTGCAATTACACAACATGTGTTTATAAGATATTAAAATATCAGTGAACAGGTATTGGTGGAGTTATGGTAGATTTACGCTAATGTCTGAGATCAGAATTCAGCCCCAGCTCTCTAGCTGAGCAGGAAGAAAAAATGGCTGTCTTCATTGAAGTCTCAGTTTAGACATGAACACACAGAGTTTTATTTCTCCATGTAGCACAAAAGCAGACAAAGGGAGAATATATTTATGAGTACATCCTGTTTCTGGTTTACAAATACAGGAGGAAAAAATTAACCACATCTTAAACATACAGTAAACTGCAGCTCTGTGAATGAAGACGTAGTGGAACACTTTCCCCACTCTCAAATGAGAAGGCTTGCTGGCAGGGTCAGAGCTTTGAGGTCACCCCACAGGCATTTGATGGTGTTCCAGATCCTGTTTACCTCCCATGGCTTACTGGTAATGTTTACTTTGTACAAGAAGGAGGTTTAGGGAAAGGGCCAAATGGGACTTCCCGCCTGCTGCAGCACACTGGCTGTGTGTGCTTCTGTACCATGGGGACTCTGTTCCACTGGCACACAGAGAGCTACAAGGGAAGTGTTGTGTCACAATTTCCCACACACCCTTAATGTCCCTTCATCAGCACGTTGTAGTTAGATACCTGCCTTCACCTGGAACAACACGAGGCACTTCTGTGTGTGAATTTCACTTGGGTGTACCAGGCTAAATGCTGAAGCTACTGGACATCGTGTTCTGTCAAGACATTCTTGTTTGCATCCGGTGATTACTCAAGAACACAATAGCAGGGACTACTTTACATGTTCTGCATGAAATAGTGGTTCTTGGAAGCAGAATGTGTTAAAGTCAAGTTTTCTTAAATATCTTAATCTGTGTAGTAAAAGTATCTTGTTTTATGAAGGTTGTTGGTAAGTGATGCTGGTCACAGGTTCCCCATCAGATTATACACAAATGTTTACAACCAGCTGGGATACAAGTATCTGGGATTCACAAGATGATGCGTCTGGGTTACAGCCAGGCCTGAAAAGAAAGGGCTGTCAAATTTTATCCAGGATAATATGAGAGCAACATCTTTATCAATGGTAAAAATCAGTGGAACTGAGAGAAAGCAGAAATGCAAGGAGATGTAGAGAACTTATTTTCAGGACAGTTCAGTAGTCCTTGATTACCCCAGGCATGTAGGAATTTGAATTGCAGAATGATGAAATGATGTATTGTACAAATTCCATGGCAGTATGTGGAAAACATACCATCTACATACCAACATTGCTCTGTGGCCTGAAGAAGAACCTTTTTCCATGGCAACAAATTGTCTTTTCAAACCTCATCTGGAGCTGAATCAATTTACATTGACTGAAAATTTGACCCTGTGTTTTCAAATTATCCACCTCAGGGGATCCACGCCAGTTCCCCACAGTGCTTGGCTGCTTAGGAAGGGTATTTTCAAATCTCATTTTGTTTTCAAAACTCAGTCACTAACAATATGTGCACAATATTGGCAAATACCTATGCTCCATTCCTGGACCTATGACACATCTGATTTCACTAGCTGTAAGGACTGGGAAGAATATCCACACTAACATTTATGCAAATAACATATAGGACTACTGAGCCACTGCATAATTTGACTAGCTATGGAAATCATACCACAAGGATTGTCAGGAATGAGGAAGAACAATTATTTTTAACATCCATACTGATGGCCAAAAGCAATACCTTTCTCCTCAGAGTGGTGAAAATTACAGTGTGCTACAGGGCTGAGCAGCCCTGAAGCCCTGAAGGTTTCCAAGTCCAAAATTTGTTCAAGTAGCTCAGTAGCTAACAATACCCACAGGTTTTGGGTAGTGTGGCTAGTGCAGTGCTAAGTTCCTGGTTATGAGTACATCTACGATAATTACATTTTATGACCAGCGAGACACTCCCAAATATGTCTTGTACAAAGGATAAATTGACTAGTAAGTATTTGAACAACTTGGCCATCAGCACATATCAAAGTTTAAAGATAACTGGATGTAACAGTTTTAATTTACAGTCAGGACAACTTAGGACAAAGTTGAGTTAAAACTTCAGGAATAAGGAAGAAGAGAAATGTGACAGAGGTTTGGAAACTCTTTGTCTAGAAGCTTCAAAAACAGGTTCAACAAACACCTATCATCTGTAAACTAGATCTTTCATCCTACCTTAGGGCAGCAGATGCCCCAGGAATCTCAAAGCTCCTTCCAGCCAGAGTTCTGTCATTTCTAACCAAAGTTAACAACAACAGCTCCATTGCATGAAAGTATCTATTATCTTTTTCACTGGCTAAGCCATATAGAAAAACAGCCTCTTTCTTAAAATGCAAAGAAAATTTCCTCTTTTCTACTGCATCCCACAATGATGACTGACAAGAAATCATGCACTGAGGGAGAGCCAGGGGAGGAATACTTATGGACATTCTGTATCACACAGCTTTAAAAAATGCTGCACTTGCTATTAAGGTAAAGAAACCAGGCTTAAAAAATGGTTTAAATTGCCACAAAGAAATGACGTCCAGAAATACTGTAAATGAGATCACTCACAAAGCCTGAACCAGCATTACAAAACAGGGTCATCATGCAGAAATATTTATCTGTGTAGTCATAACACCTTACACTGTGGAAGTCTGTTAAGAAGACACATTCAGACATCCCTGCCTCCAAATATAATTTCCTATTAGTCAAAACTCATGAACAAGTGAGAAAGGGTGTGAGCAGAGAAGGTACAACATGCAGAACTAGCTGTATTGCTAGAGCTATTTTTGGATGCTGATAAGTGAGTCAAAGATAAAGAATATTTTGATGCTATTTTGTGTCATTGTCTAAATTTTCCTGGAGTATAAGTGGGGTTTATTACAATCATGAAAAGCTTCTGGTGTACAAAGAAGTTCAAGTGTAAAAACAACTGTTCTGGGCTCACCTTTTCCCTGGCAAGTTGAATAACCAGCGTGAGGTGGCCCAAGTCTCTGCAAAGTTCACGCTCATCAATCCCTGCACCTTGTTGCCAGTAAATTCAGTACTGGAGAGTCAGCAGACAGCAGTGCTATTTATGAGCTGATACTTGGTTTTCAATAGGTTCCTGACTCATACAACCTGAAGATCACAGAAATGAATATCAGACTCTGCTCATGAGGTGCTTCCCAAATGAGCTGAGACCATCAGCAACATCTGAAATCTCTCCAACTTCCTCAGCTTCAAGAGGTATTTTTCTGTCATGCTAAAGTTTCGGTGGATCACCACAGATACTTTATCACCCTAATCACTCTGATATATTGTATAAGACTCGTTGTTTGTTGTAGCAGTTGTCTGACAAACAGGGAGGGGGGCCCTCTTGGCCAGTGAAAATCAAAGGAGTCCTTGTTTTGTTCTTGCTGTTCAGCAGCTGCACTTATCTAATGGTACCTTTACTCACCGGCAACCTCAGGCAAATCAGGCACTCTGTAATTACCACCTGAGCAGGGTGGTAGCAGAACGTGCATTTTGTAAGATGAAAGGGACAAGAAAAGCCATTGCTGTTAACCTTGACATCAGCCTCTGGTTCCTCGACAAGGATCTGCTTCCCTGCTACATCCTGCAGACACCGACAGCAAGGGAAGCATATGGCTGCAAACAGTGAGAAAAAAGCCAAGGGAGAACTGTAGACATCTAAGTTTCTTGCATTCTCTCGAAGTAAAGAATAGTCACAAGGGATATGCTGGTGGTCTGTTCTGCTACAGGGTGAGTCATTGCTTCTTGCTGTGAGGTTGTGTTCTGCTGATTGACATCACCAGATGGATCTTTGTTCCTTGCTTTGGCCTTCCTGTGCTTATCTCAGCCGTGCCATCAGAGATCTTTGTGGTTTAAGAATCGTATAGAGAAGTCTTCATTCCCTTGGTCCTGGCTCCAAGACCATCAGAAACATTAAAAAAATGTTGCTGGAAAGTGAAGGAAAATTTTGAGACTTTCAGCCCAAATAACTGCAAACAGGTAAAGAGTTCTGGACAAATCTTATTCCTAAGGATGTATCGCTATTTACAGTCTTATCTAAATGTGTGGAATTTTAGGTGTAAAAAGCAGGTCAGTCTGCAATCCATTCCTCTGTGCCTGAAAGCAACTTCACCATGACAAGCATCTGACCACCAGCTAAAAGGCCTGTCTTTGAAATCTGCACTCTTGACAGAGTAGACTATCTGAAACAAAATCTGTCACTTCCTTTGTACTTGCAGTGCTTTTACATCTTCATCTTCCTTTCCACACAACGCATCTCAGCAACTACTTCTCTGTAACCTTTAGAAAAAGTCCTTCTGCTATTTATCCTTTCCTGTTAGAAAGCTTATCCATGGAAAGGAAGAAAGAGAGTCTCCTGATTCTGAGACTTACTGTGACCATTTTCAATCCTCTTCATTTTTCTCTGACCTGCAATGAACCTCTGCATTATTCAAAGAGCAAGAAGGGAGTCACAGATCTGGAAAACATGGTGTAAGTCCTAGTCCAGCCCTCTGTTCCACAGCAGGATGAGCTGTAGCTTTGCCTTTCCCAGCAAGCACTTGCATAGTGAGTCTCCTCAAAAAGTACAATTCAGGAGATCCTTCGATCTGCTTGAAGAAAAACTCCTGGGTTTCTCAGACATTCCCATTAAAAAACTATCTCTGTCTAAGCCACTCTCTAACCAACACTAAACTAGCCTAGAAGAGAACAGCAAAGCAGCGGGCTAGAAGAACAGCAGAGAATGTTCCTTTCTGGGAATGAATGCCTGTCCAGCTCCATTATCTATAATTTGACCACTGACAGAAAATGATTCATGTGAAGCAAATCTCCACCAAAAGGAACAATGGAGCCACAGTTAATCTTCCGATTAACTCAAAATGAATTAAGAACAGAAGTACCTACAAAACCAGAGAAATAACAAACAATGATGAAGAAACCTGGAGAAACCTGTTCACTTGAGACAGTTAAGACAAGAGCTCAAAAGTATTAGGAAACTGAGCAGGGGCTAAGAGAGTAGTGTTTCACTCTGCGACTATATTAGATAACTTGAACTTTGCCTTAACAGATTCCTACACAGAAGAATGCATTTTAAGGGTACTTGTGGCTTTAGCACTTACCCCTGTGCCCAAAGGGCATTATTTGTCATGCTTCAGGATTGCAATTTTCCATTCACTATATTAATTTGGATTAAAAATTGCGAGTATCCAACCAAATACTTGGTTGTGTCTTGCTGCTTGAAAACCATCTCCTTTCTGTTCTGGGAGACACCTGGATGCTACTCTGACTTAAAACTGTTACATCTTGCAGCTCCTACCTGTATGCTTTCCCCCTCTTATATTCCACAACATTTTTCCTCCAAGTGTGCTATGCCTAGTGCCCAAAATCAGAATGCAGAGAACAGCCCATCACCACAAGAAAGGGAACAGCATCTGCCCAGTTCTGCTCTGCAGTTCCCTTTTGGTGACAATGTGAGTGTTGAGGCATCTGTTCAGTGAAGGTAGCTCGGGGTGCAGCTGCAGGCTGAGCTCTGGGTGGGAGCTGCAGGCAAGGGGCCATGAATTGCCCACCCTCTGCAGAACAAAGTGCACGGGGACCTGTGGTCTGGCCTCGGAGACACAGCAGGAGCCAAGGACCTTGGACTTTTCCGCACTTAGACTGGGAGGGTATAAAAGCCGAGGGTTTCCTTTGTTTGGGGTCCCTCCTTGGAGGCACCAGCTCCAGCTGATATTTTGTTATTTCACCATGATTAAATTATTTTAAGGATTGAGATGTCTGAGGCTCTGTGATGGTAAGGAAATCTGGTGTGACTGTGAGTGTGGAGCATGCAGCTGTGAAGTGGCCTTGATCCTGGCTTAGGTGGTGCAGGTGTGACTGCCAGAGCGGCTCCTGGATGGTTGGACAGGGAAGTTTCCTTAGCACTGAGGAACAGGCTCAGCGGGTGGGTTTTTAAGCGACTGTGCGGAGAGCAACCAGAAACCAGGAAAGCAAGCCAGATGCTTCTTTGGGAAATTTTCTTGCCCCAGTGTTAAGCAAGTTAAACCAGACTCCATGGCTTTAATTCCTTCAGGCAAAAATCTGTGCAGGTCTGACTCTCTTGTTCTCAGGGCTTGAATGAACAGTGTGTTTTTAATTTCTATTTCCTCCCAAGAAAAAGCTCTGAGAAAATTCAAACCGAAAGAGAATTAAACCCAGGAGTACTTTATGATTGATAGGAAACTGCCTTCAGAGCTTCCTAAATACCAGATAAGCCTAGGATCTGGCTGGGTTGATGTGTGAATATATGTTAGCAGTGATAACTAAGTACTTGTTACATAACAGTGTTAATAGTGTTAGTGCTTGCACACACTCATGCAAATACTTGCCCACCTGCACACCCTATCAACCTAAATGTGAAGAAAGATTGCTTTTCAGGAAAATAACACCAGAAATATACTACTTTTTATAAGTAGGTTGCTCTGTCTCTGCCGCCTATGCCTTGCTGAAGCAATATAAGACAATGATTAGGCTTCCTCAGAGACACTAACAAAAATGAGGAGTAATGAGAAGTCCTGGGCTAAACTTAGGATATAGTTTAGCCCAGGACTAAATCAGTGGGCTGGTTATATCAGTATAATTGTTTCTACTACGAAAACTATGTGTTGCATTCATCGGTGCTGCTTCTGATGTCAAAACACATCAAAATTTGTAGAATTTACTTTTTACAGGTAAAAACCCCTCTGAAATCACCTTTGTTTCTAGGAGTTTGCTTTCTTTTTTTGTAACTACTTAGAATTTTTTACACCTCAGTATGCATTTAAAATTGTGACTACTTTCTGACCTCCTAGGGATACGGAAAAATTCCAGATTCCACAACAAGTCCCCTAATTATACTAACCGGTTGCAACAGACAGGAATATGATTCATGATGAGTGAAATTTATGCTGCCACTGGGAGTGGCAATGGTTTTATATCCCATTGCTCCAGAAGTCCCATCAACAAGCTCGACTGTCAAGTTGACACCATCAGTCCCGAGGAGAAGGTAAATATCTCCATGACCTTTAATTCTAAATGACAGAACTAGGAAATGTCTAAGGATCGATACATCCATTAGTAATATACATACGTGCTTGGCACATATATATGGCATGTGACATATTTTGAGAAAGTGAGAATATTTCCAAGTTGCCCACATTAAAATGTATGGGTTGTGTGATGAATCTGTGCTTATCTTGCACAATGGTACTTCTAAACTTCTAAGCTTTCCAAGTGTGTGTCTAAAGATTAAAACCATTTGCCACTTCTTCTGTATGGTCCAGACTGGTAATATATAAGAGCATAATCTTTCTATAATGCTTTATAGAATGCTCTATCTTTCAAGTGTTTATATGGATAATTTAATTCTTCTTGTGTAAGAGGAGAAATATGTTTAGTACATGAGTGGAGGAAATTATTCAGACTCAGAGTCAAACCAAAAGTGACTTAGAATAGTGGAACTTCTGAAATAATGAACTGACTTTCTTATGATCAGGTGTTTCTACAACACTTTACTGGATGAAGACACTCGGAAAAATCTTTCATAAGAAAGGAACTCTGTTCTAAGTCTAATATATGAAGAGTTTTGCAGAACATTCAAGATGATCTGCTTGTAATTATTGTGATTGTAACTGAAGGGTGTCTGGGAAAAAGAGTTTAAGCTGCAGATGAAATAAAAAAATATGACTGGAATTTTCTACTACTGCACAATGTGTCTTCGTTGAAAATCTTACTAAGTGAGCCTGTCTGTAGTTCCATTTTCTGTCAAATATTTGTTAAGCAACCAGCTTTAGAAGGACACAGTATGTGAGGCACAGCTGACTAATACACACAAAGTTTTTAGAGAGAAAAAGAGTAAGATATGATCAAGTGTGTAATTATTAAGTGCTATGCCGGGAGGACTCGAGGCAAAAAGATCACGATATAAACTGAGCTGGCAGTATGGTTAGGACAAAGTTAGGGCTAAGTGGCAAAGCCATAGCAGTTGTGTGAGCTGGAGAAGCAGCTCAACTCAGAATACTGTTTCTGCAAATGTGTTTCTTCTGCTATTCAGGGTGCTGGTTTTCAGATTCACTGTGAAATCCCAAATGTAATGAAAAGGGAATTTCAATCTATACAGAATAATACAACCAAGCTATTGCAAAAACCTTACCAGGGCATCTAAACATAGCAGGTGTAAGGATGAGAAGCCTAAATTAATTTTTCCCTTGTTTCAGGTGATCAGAGTGCCACGATGTGCTCTCTCAGTGCCGCCAATGCCAGGTTCTGTCTTGACTTTTTCAGAGAGCTGAACAAAAGAAAAAGAAATGAAAACATCTTCTTCTCCCCGCTAAGTCTGTCAGCTGCCTTTGGAATGGTTGTCCTTGGAGCCAGGGGCAGCACACTTGAACAGATTGAGAAGGTGGGTCTCCTTTGCTCAGAAAAGGGAATGGTAGCAAGATATGAGCCAAGAGGCTGATTGTACCATCTGATACAGGTCCTAAATATCCTAAGGACTGATGCACACAGAGAGCCCTGTAAAAATACATTATGCTGTTCCTAATACCAAACTTCTTCAGACTAAGCATTATTATTGAATTGAATGTTCAATGAATATACCAGTGCTAAAGAAAGTGTTTTGGAGGTATCCCTGCACTCTCCAGGGCTCAGAAGAGTTCCTTCCCTTTAATGTGGTTTTCTGCCTTGTCTGGATACCCAAAGCCTCCTTTCTCCTGTAGAAAGATTTGAAAGATTTCATGCACTCACCATCTACTAAAACTACTTGTTCACTTGCAAGGATCTTATGGTAAAGAACAAAGTGGCCTTTCCCCAGGAGCTGTGTCTGGCTATGCTTTTGGGATAGGCTTGCAACACTGCTTTAGCTTTGGAGTACCGTCACTCAGCTGCATTCACCCAACATTTACATTGCAGGTCTTTCATTTCAGAGAAGTTTTGAGCAGTACGAGACAGGAAAACAGATACCCTTCCGAGAAGGTAAGACACAATTGCAGCTCTGAGCTGAAGCAACAGGAGCCAGTTTGTCAGCCTTTTTCCTTGAAGGCAATCACTTAATCAAAAAGCAGAGCAGGGCTGATCAGCCTCTCCATCTAGATTTGCAGACCTGCTTATTACTGTTCCTTTATTAGTTATTTAAGGGGCCTTGTGAGATCACACATTTCAACAGCTGAGCCTTCTCATTACAGGTTTCTAACCAAAACAGCAGTTCCAATCTAAAATGTGATCAGTGCTTCAATTGCCACCTGCAACATTTTGACTACAGAGCATGCCAAAGGCACCTTGGAGCTTGCTTCTCCCAGTCTCTGGACCAGCAGCCCTTTGCTTAGTGTGCACAGAGACATCACTGTAGGATACGATGTGGTTTGGAAGTGAACTGGTGTGGGCCTGAAGGGGAACTGTTTTGTCATTCTGTACATCTGGCACAGGGGGAATAGGAGGTGGTGTCCTGCTGCATTTATTCCAGTGCCTGTATCAGCTGGGTGGAGTAGGGTTTCTCATACAGAGAGAGGCTGAAAATCACCCTCAGGTCCAACTTTGCATAGGAAAGCTCAAGCCTACCACGAAACATCTGTTTTCCTGTTTGAAGTGTGAAGAAGGTGAAGGAGTCCATTCCCAGTTCCAGGCTCTGCTGGCTGAAGTCAGTGAACCTGGACCAGGCTGTTGTCTCACCATTGCCAACAGGCTCTTTGGAGAAATTACTTATCCATTCTTCCAGGTAAGTGACCGTGGTGTCCCTTGTAACAGCTCCTAGGAGTGGGGAGCTCAGCAGAATGTCTTCTGTCATAAAGTACAAAGGGATATATGCCTTTTTTACTGATTTCTTTCTTGCTGGTCTACTACCTGGAATTATCCGGAAGCCATGAAATCATCTATCTTATAAAAATCATCGCGCTGCAATAAACTTCTGTAATTTGTACTTCCCAGCAATACTTGGATTCCACAAAGAAATTCTATCGAGCAGAACTGGAACCAGTAAATTTTAAATACACTGAAGAAGAAGTCAGAGACAAAATTAACTTCTGGGTTGAAAATGAGACAAAAGGTAAAGAAAAAATGTGCAGGTTGGTTTGCAATTGAACCACTTAGGTATATCACTCTCCACTTTTTTTCCAAAGATAGCAAGATTTTTACATATTAAACACCTGCACTATTTTTTTTTCTCAGTAGGAAATAAATGTAGTAAGAGGAACAAAAATTCCTTGAGTTCCTTGGTTCCAAAGCTGTACATAAATTTCTTGTCATTTGTCTGACAGTGTTCTACCACTTTTCAATTTTAAAGAAAAATTGAAATTTTCTTTAATTTCTATTAAATTACTATTAATAGTCAAAGTCAGCTGATTGCAAGAACAAAGTAATAATTCTTCTTAATTCATTATTTTTAAAGGTAAAATCAAGGACCTATTTGCTGCTGGTTTTATTGATCCCTCTACTGTACTTGTCCTGGTCAATGCTATATATTTTAAAGGAAAGTGGGCAGTAGAATTTAAGAAAGAAGACACTAAGGAAACATATTTCCACCTGAACAAGGTACAGTACGGGCAGGAACTGAAGCGGCTGGGGGATGGAGGTCAGATGTCGGTCTCCTACAACAACAGATGGGGGCTTTCCTCCCTTCTGTTATCCCAAGACAAAACAGTGGTCTTCAGTCAGAACAGAAGGCTGTATTTTTCTCCAGTTTCCTAACCAAATATGTAAATATTTGTACCAGTTCACATCAGAAGTGGCTCTTGTGCAGCTGAGATCTGTGTTGGACCAAATCCACTGAGCACATGCACTAACTTTGTTGGGGATTTTGCAACTAAGGGTGCTGTTTTAAAAACAGTCTGCTCTTGAGATTGAAACTGACGATTCTGTTCCTCTGCTAGTATTTACGAACAGAGCAGTGTGTGCTTTTGGGAAAAAATGTACTAAAGACAAATTATCTCAGGGGAATGTATACATTATTCATGAAGAACTTAATTCATGGTTGCATCAGATGTATCTGCTTCCTCATCTGACACACCAGAAAAAAAAAGGGTGTGATGAGGAAGTTGTGAGTGAAGTAATTCGACACCATTAGAAAGGCAAATTTAGTTTTTATGGTTCTGAGATGGATAACTTCATTGGGACTACAGCTGAGTTGACTACATTATTGACTGCTACAGTTGACTACATTAATGCTACAAGTACATTAAATCCATGCCCAGTGTAAATAATGCTTTTGAACTGAACTCTAACCTCAATACCGAAACCAATTAAAACCAGGACGATAATTTCTGTGTTTCCCATTTAATATGTTTCATGTGTTCCAGAATGAGAGAAGGAAAGTGCAGATGATGTTTCAAGAAGGATATTTTAACATGGCCATCATAGAGGAACTGAAAACGAAAGTCATAGAGCTCCAATACTTCAATAATGAACTGAGCATGTTCATTCTTCTTCCTGAAGATGACTGTGAGGACTTTATTGGCCTAGAACAGGTAACACTTCATTTTCTCTCTAGTAATGTACATAGAGAGCATTGCTCCAGTGTGGTCAAAAGACAGGTGGGAAAAACAAGACTTCCTTTCCTTGCATTCATTATGGTGCCAATCATTACTATCAATACCCCCTCACAGCTTGAATGTGCCCTCACCTACGAAAAACTCGCGGAATGGACCAGCTCGGCTGCAATGCAACCGCTGAGAGTGAAGGTGTACCTGCCCCAGTTCAAGATGGAGGAAAGTTACGTTCTCAACAACACTCTCCAGGAGATGGGAGTAATGAATGTTTTTGACTGGGGAAAAGCTGATTTGTCAGGAATCTCTACGAAAGATGGCTTGGTTGTGTCCAAGGCCATCCAGAAGACAATCGTGGAAGTCAATGAAGAGGGCACTGAAGCAGGTTGTGCCATGGGGCTTCTTGCAATGCCTTTATGTTGCCCAGTAACTTATGAGTTCAAAGCTGACCATCCATTCCTCTTCTTCATCAGACACAACCAAACCAACACCATTCTCTTCTTTGGAAGGTATTCCTCTCCTTAAGTGGAGGTTATATTGGAAATTAGATCTTTCTCCCCACTTGTATCCCAACTGGCAAGCAGTAAGGACTAAAGACAAAACAAAAGACATTTCTCTAGACTTTATCCTAAAGTCTGGTTTGTTATAAATAAAAAGACTATCTGAGAAGACCCAAGATAAAACCCTAAACCCCATGAACCTTAGGCATGTTTTGCTTTTAGGAGGCCTTATGAAGATGACATCTACCTTAAAGTGCACTATGAGGTATTTGCCAAAAAGCTGTAGTCCTCTAGAGACAACTGCAAAGAAAAGTTTACTTTGAGCCTTTCCTAATGCAGTATGGACCCAATAAACCCATGACTTTAGTGCCCTAATTATAAGTGATAAATTCTCTCACATAAAGTAGACAGGAGGATAGGGATCTGCATTAAAAGCATAATCTTGGTCTCTTTTAGCCTTACCTAGCTAAGGTCTCAAAGAAAATATCACTTTATAGGGGAGTAGCAAAGTATTCCCCTGGGGTCTCCTATTAAATATTGATTGGAGGCAGTGTTTCAAGCTGGAGCTGTCAGGGTTTTTTCTCAGAGAGCAGAGAAGGCAGAATATTTTTTGGTGTAATTTTGCTTGTTCTCAAGAAAGGCAGACCCGTTGCTTATTTTTTTTTTCTGTGAAAAACCCTGTATGTGTAAGAAAATTCTCCAACTTCTTTATAAACTTCCACATAACAAAAACAAGGTTTCAGAGTAACAGCACAATATTCTGACAAGGCCTGCTGTGTGATGACTGGTAATGAGACACATAATTCCCACATTAAACTTTGAGTAGTGATCACCCATTCTCACTTCTAAAAGCCAGCTCTGTTTGGTGCCTCAGGTACCGTGAGTTTCTTTTTCCAGCTACTTTATTCATCATTAACATAAAAAAAAAAAAAAAAAAGTATAGTGATGGTATTTAGATGAGTAGTCTGTATTTATTATTTATTATTATTATTACTATTTATCATGATAAACCCACTGCAAGCTAAACATTAAATGTAGTAGTCTGCAGAATTAAGCGGACAGAGGAATAGTCTAATATAGCAAGTGAAAATAATGGTAATCCTTTCAAAAATGTAAATGACACTGAAGTCTACCTTCCACTTTTAAACATTCACCATGCTGAGTTTAGGCACTGGACAATTCAACATTAGGGTACATAAAACCTGAACCTGCTCCCTGTTTTACGTGACCGCTATTACTTGCCTGACTTGGGGACGAGCAGTTCTCTGGGAAGCAAATCAAGAGGAAAATTTCAGGTAAAGCTAAATTTCTTGCTGATGATCTAGTTCCCTAAACCACCTCCTGGATGTTGTGGAGTGGGCGTTGGGAAGGAATAGCACAGGGTCACGAGAAGGGAGCAGCCTGCCCAGCTTGGCAGGAGGCAATGTCCAAAATCCACAGATACATGAAGAATACTTGCTTTTATAGGAAAAATATTCCACTCTTTGATGACTCACTTCTCCTTTTCCTGTTACTCACTGACGGGAAGAAGATAAACACCGCGAGCATACTGGTGCCATTGTAGAACTGATGATTCAAAGGGGTCTTCCAAATGCTGAGATAGGCAGGAAAAATTACAGTAAATTACAGTACTCAACACAAATTGAATTGCTAAACAAAGCAGACCCATTATAGTCTGTGGAGATACCTCATATGGCTGCAACTGCAGTATGAAATACAGCCTGAAATAGTAAAATTATCTGTAGAGACACAGTTTTCATATCAATTAGCTGGTAAGAGAACACAAAACACAGGCTGTTGGCTCTTTGATAAATAAGGTATGCAAAAACCAGCTATACATGTTTTTCAACAATACCATTGGAATTCTGCGTAGATTTGGTTTGTCTTCACTATAAATCACTTAGGTTAAAAGAAAAAAAGAGTATGAACGAGATTAGAATTTATTAGCTTACACAATCAGGCCTATGTATTTTCAGATAAAACGTAAAAGAAAAAATTAATGTGATAAAGGCAAATGCTTTAACATATTATCCCCAAAAGCATGAGTCTCACAGCAGGAATTCTGTGTGAGCAAAGGAGAAGGTGTGGCTGAAACAAGGATGTCACTTAGTTTATTACAGCAGAAGTAATTTTGTATCATAACTTTTTTTAAAAAAACTTGCTCTAGGGATATCTAGATAATTCAGAACCAGCAACAAAATACAGTATAAATTATAGTTTAAAAATCTATCTTCTCCTTATGCAGTCTTTTTTTCTTATTACCATTTTAATCTACAAGACATCTAAAAAACATGGTGAAAACCACCAGAAGCTGGAAAGTAGCTTCCTGCTGCTGTTGTAGTGGTAGCAGCTCCTAGTGTGGAGGGCAGTGCTCCCACAAAATCAGAGATGTTTACTTAAAAATAGAAGCTAAGCCCTCTACTCTGGCAGCAAATGCTTCTTCTGTGGGAAACTGTAGCTTGTAAAAGTGCAATGCCAAATGATAGAGCTTGCAGAGCAGAGAAAAGTTAGAAACTGCAAATGCTGCCTGGAGGAGATATATCCCTGATAGGCATTCCCCTGCCTCCTCCCCAGGGACAGGCTCAATGACAAGTGTTGAACCACGCCGGTGCACGTGACAGCCTACAAATGTGTAGACTTGCAAAAAGCAAAGCAAAAGATATCAAATAATATTTGCATGACAAACCATGGAAAGGTAACACTTGCCCACACTAGAAATATCTGTGTCTTTCCACAGTCTGATTACTGAGTAACCCTCGATTTACATATTCACAGTTCCACTGAACTCTGTTCTCTCTGATGGTTGCAGTTCTCCTGAGTTTTCTCTGAAATTGTGCTTTTCTTTAAACAGTTTCTTAGTACCTATGTATAACACTTTTATTATAGCTTCAAAAGCTTTGCAATGAATAGACAAGAAGAGCAAAGGAAGATTTTTGGATGGTCACTGAAAAAGCCAAAGAGGGCAGCTTTGAGTCACACTTCCTGCTTGTCCCCATATGAATAAGGCTAGTGTTTATTTCCCTCAAAATATAACTGCTAGAAGGTTTTATAGAAGGAAGTCCCGGTTCCTTATGATCCCAGTAAGAAAGACACTCAGGCACAGTAAAGTGCACATGTGGTCTGTGTGATGCAGATGGACAGGCCAACCAAAGCACAAGCAAACAGTACTCTCAAACACTCCCCAATAGTTCCTGAGCCACCAGAAGAAATTAAATGTGAAAATCAGAACAGAGAAATGCTGGCAAGAGCTGTTTTCCCAGCTCCTTGATATCTCTTTTTTCATGCCAACATCAGGGAAGAGGGGCAAACACCATGTATTCGTTTAGGCACAAAGGGCAGCAGAGTCTTCGCTCACCTCTTTTTTGGGACAAACACTGATATGAAACAGATTTAAACTTGTTTGTCTTGCTTTGTTTGCAGTACTACACTTACAGCTTTTGAGTTTCAGGAGAAGCATCTGTTTTCCGCAGGCAAAGTTACAAAAGAGCAGTTGTGTGTTGGTGACTGCATAAAGATAGCTGGTGCTGATCAAAATTTGCAGCTACTCCCAGGCTGATTCTGCAACCATTTTTGCACTAGCAGTTGATGTATTAAAAACCCCCAAAATTAACCCAAGGTTTTGCAGTTACAGACTGTTCTCTGGAGAAGCTGTACTCCCCCAGCTATGATTACTGGCAGAACCAAACTTTATTTCTTCCATGAACTTCTCTGCTTTGGATGTTTTAAACCATCTTGCCTGTCTTGGCAAAGAAGTTTTTCACATTAGGGTAGATTGCATAATTCTGGAACTGAGAAGTTTTCTAATGTTCAACCGCTGTACCTGTGCGTTGAAATTGTTGTGGTGTGTTCTGTATGTAGACATATGAAATGTAGAGTGTACAGAGAAGACAAATATATTACATGGGAGAGCAAACCAGAAACACCTACATGCCCTCTCCCAGAAGAGTTGGTGTAACAAAATGTTTTTTGAGAAAATCTTGGACATAAAATGGCAAAGAGATGGCCATTTTAGCAGCGTCGGTTGTGTCCTTCTTCAACAATCTCCACAGAGGTCCACACAAACAAATTGTACCCCAGGGTACAAAGGAGTGTGGGTACCCAGGAAAATTCTTCATGGAAGCCCCAAAGATGTGCTTGAGCAGCTGCTGAGCGATAGCTGGAACTCTAATGTGTATATGTGAAAATGAGGGAATAAGAAAATACACGACAGCTCTTTGCACACAGAACCTGTGCCTTCAGGCAGTAATGGTTTGATAAGTACGGCTGAAGCAAAAGCTACAGCAGCCCAGGTCACAGAATAAGGAGCATTCAACAAGGTGAGAGGAAAGCCACTTCTCATCTTCAGATTTTCCCATCCTCATAGCTGCTGTAACATCCTCATTTTGAACTGGGAAACTAAAAGCCACCCCATTTATTAGGCTCCACGCATGCATCTCTGCATTTCAGTAAAACAAACAGCACTGTTAAGGGTAAAGTAGCTCCCCTTCCCTTTCACAGAGGGTGCACCTACTGTTGTATGCTCTGTGACTTAATATGTACAAATTTGGATTTCTCTTATCCACCCCTATGGCCTTTACAGATGCCAGATTTGTTTCTTTGATTCTGCTCATCAAGTCTATTATTCAATAAAGACTAATAGCTTTTTACAATTGAATTATATTTTATATTGTGCATTATGATTGTCTAACAGACCATGAATGTTCCTGCAGACAGATTCCGTAGTTTATTCACCTGCCATAGTTACAAGGTATGGAAGATCTATGAGAATGGCCTGTACAAGTACCACAGGCCTTGTTGCCACGACCTGCACAGAATGAAAATTAAAAGCTGACTCATGGTCATCCTTTAAATTCCACTGGCTGTTTTAAATAAATTTGTGAATATCTGAATACTCTGGGGAATACAGAATACAGCCCAGGAAATGTGTAATTCCTGACCGTTCCTCAAATCTGTTCCTCTTCCTCTTCCATGCCCATCTTCAGGCCTCTAAGTCATCTCAACACTGTTGCTCTGAATGTTTTCACCAAAATGAGGTTTTAGCAGAATGTGCTTTCTCCTCAGAGCCCTTTTGCCCTCCTCCTGCACACCTATGCTGTAGACTCTCATAGTTTGGCCTCAGCTGAAATACTGTAGTCTCGCCTAGGCAGAGAAATAGATGTGGCTGTGCTTTTAACAAGTACAAGCTATACACCACGCTAGTCTCTGGACTCCAGGAACTTCCACATTTTTTCAGGGCAAAGCACCTACTCCAGTCTTGAAAAATAAACAGAAGGTTTGGGGTTTGTTCTAACACGGAAAAAAATACATTTCAAACACCTCTCAATAGAATGACCATCCTGCAGCTGGCTTTGCTTGGAATTACATTATTTTGGAAAGGTCAGATGGCCACTGTTCTTGAGGAACTTCCTTCTGTCCCACTGCACAGATGCTGCAGTGGGTCATTGCATATCTACCAGACCTCCAGCAGTTAGTCCAGCACCCATCCTTCCCTTCATGATTTGTGGGAGTACTGTGTTAGACTGCTTTCAGCACTGACAATGTCTCACAGCTGAGGAGAAGAGCAACAGCTTAAATAATTAATTTTTAAATCTGGTTTTACTTCAATAAATAAAGGTTGGCTTGCTGCAGATAGAGTACCAGCTTAACACTGCTCTGCTCTGTGTTTCAAAGTGCAATGAATCAAGAGGTTGTGACGAAAGGCAGTGACTGAAAAGATGACTCCTTGAAGGCAACAGTGGGAGTGTCTCAAATCGTGCAGTATATATCACCAACAGCTCAGGGTGCTGTTTAGGTTCAGCTGGATTATTGCGTGCCTCTTTGAAGTTTGTGGGGTAAGTATTTCTCCAAGAAAATGAAATTTCTAATTTGTATTCTTTAAGATGTAGAAAAAAGGGATATTATGTTTAAGAACTTTAAGGTAAGTATAGGACAGGTATGTAAAAAGACAGTATATACAGTAATTTTGCCTTACCTGATCAATATATCTTACACTGTTTGACTGTCAAATACTTTTAGGTGTGCAAAATATGTGGCTTGTACACCACAGCATTGAGTAGAAATAGTTCTTTTTAGCTGAAAATCTGTTGTCACATTAAAACTATCCTTTTATAATTTTAATAATTGGGAATAAAGGCATTTCACTCTTCTCAATCTCACTCCCTGCCAAAACCCATATATTTATATATGTGTAGATATATATATATGCATGCTTGTGCTAAAAAGCATCAGCAGAGATTAAATGTCTGAAACAGTACCACAGGAAAACCCTAAATTTATACGTCAGCGTCTGAGCAGCTGGCTGGGTTTACACAGCAGCATACTCCTATTATTCCTACAAATTACAGGAAAGCAACCTCCAAATTTGTGTCTGGTTGTACTAAGCAACAGTAAGAAGTATACAAAGAGTATAGTTGAGTATGTACTGAGTTGACTACATTTGATTTAAAGATCAAGAACAGCCACAGAAGAAATGAAATATTAAGTTTGCATTGTCTCTCAAACACCATTCAGAGCCCTCTGGATGGCCACAGGGAAACTCATCCATTCAATGTTATATTTATCATATTGAAGAGCGGATGAAACTGTCTATTTCCTAAAAGGCAAGTACAAGGTACTATCTTGCTGATGAGATAGTATCTTGCCGAAAGAAAACAAACACCTGTTCAGATATAAGTGGGTCAGGAGTTGCAATATTTCTAATGATCACAGAAATTTGTAGTCTTCACATCATTCACTGGTTCAGCATCACAAAACCAGCAATGAACTGGCAGTTTCTGGGCTATTGGCGGTAGTTTTTAAAACAAGCACTACATATAATGACCATAAAGTCATATTTCTCTTTGCTTTAGGTAACGCTGATTTCACAATGGGGTCCATCAGTGCAGCAAATGCAGAATTTTGTTTTGATGTATTTAAAGAGGTGAAATTTCACCGTCCCAACGACAACATCTTTTATTGCCCCCTGAGCATGGTTGCAGCCTTGGCCATGGTCTATCTGGGAGCAAGAAATAATACTGAGTATCAGATGGAGAAGGTAAGTGACATAAATGGGTATAAACTCTCTTTGATCCCATTTGAAGAGGCAGCAGATTATCCATTTATATCTTCCAAACCTGCCTAGCAAAAGAATGGCTTTCCAAACTGTGAGGTTTGGTTCTGGAGCTACTTTTCCCTTATCACATTTCCCCATGAAGGGCAAGAACAGCCTTTGGTTTTCATTAATAAAGAGCAGTTTTGAAGAGTGGTTAAGGCAGGTCTCTTGCTTCAGCTTATATTATCTCACAGAACTGATTCCTTCCCAGGTGGAAAGGACAACTTGAAACATACAAAAGATGAAATGTTCAGAAAACAAGAGTCAGAGTTATAAATACAATGCAGTAAGGCTGTAGCTGATTTATAGATTGAATGCCATTAACTGGTAAAGAAGAGATTTAAGATGAAGATCACTGTCACAAATTTTCACTGTGGCACCCGGTTTAAAGCTCACATGAAATTTCTCAGTTCATCTGTATGCTAATCAGACTTGGTTAGTAAGAACCTACAGTTTTAGCACAAACATCAGTGACTGTCAGTGGACTTCACATACCTAATTTCTAATTTCAATTGCAGGTTCTTCACTTTGACAAAATTGCAGGACTTGGAAGTATCCAGACCAAGGTACAGAAGTCTAAGGTACATTGATTTCTCTTTCACATCTTTTTCCTGAGAATAGACTGTTCTGGTTGTGCTTTTAGTAGGTTCAACACCTTCCCAAACCTTTGCTAATTCTCTTAATTTAAGAGATGTAAGTTAAAAAAAAAAATACACCAAACCACCAAAACCCAAAGAACAGCAGCAACAAAACAAACACCAAGCAACCAACCAAAACCAAAACCAAACAAACAAACAAAACCCCCAAAACCCCATCAGAAAAAGAAGATAGGCTGCACATATTGCAAGTGACAGGATGCTTTGGGCACATTTTGTGTAGATGAACTCCACACCTGCAAATGCTGGGGTGGGATACTTGAAAGGGTCTCAGTACCTGCAGCCAGGGTACAGTAGGCAGACTTGCAGCTGAGACCCCAAAGTGGGAGAGGAGGATGCTTCAGTAGAAAAGAGACCAGAATCCTCAAAGAATGGAAAGTAACCATACTCTTACAAAGCTACAGGGACTTTTCTAGACTCCAATTCCCACTGCCACGCCAAGAGAACCATGAGGGGTCCCAGTGCCTTGATACCATGTGTATGCTTTTGCCCATGTTAATCTTCTGCCTCTAAAGATAAAAAAAGCCATGGAGCTGGGGTTGTCCCCATTCACTTGGGATCCAAAATACAAGGTGGCACTTAAAAAAAGATGAGACTTTTTTTTTCATAAAGGTGGTATCTAAAGCTGGAGCATTTAGGGACTTGTTAAGCGTTTAGAAAGGAGCACTTCAACACAATTACTCTCAAAAAATAAAGTGCCAGCTACTGTTTATCATTGTGCAGTTTTCTTACGTGCTTTTAGCCTGTGTCACCTGGAATACTATTCTTGGGACTTGAGACAGGTGATCTATTTTTCGCCGTGTTACAAGACACTTCCTGACTCCCTCGCCATCTAGCTCTCTTCTTCCATCTGCAGCTCCTGCAAAAAAACTGCCTTGAAAATGCAAGCAGCAGCTGGGAATTAGAGGCTGCGTACCTATGACAAGTCACCAGTTGCAATAATTAACACCTGCATTTTTCTTTTTGCCACCTCATTCCTGAGCTATGTGATTTCAGATTCATTACTGAGGTTTTCTGCTTGTTACCACTAGAATGAGCGGCATCGTACGCTGTGAATGAATTGTGCATCATTAGCTGCTTATACTAAACATCCCTCCCATATTCATTTGCAAATGTTCAAACACTGTGTGTTTTAACTATGTTATTTGTACTTTCTAAATAATCCTTTTTTCTCATAAAATAAC
The DNA here is from genome assembly GCA_013397725.1 of Rhagologus leucostigma. NCBI lineage: Eukaryota > Metazoa > Chordata > Aves > Passeriformes > Rhagologus > Rhagologus leucostigma. The sequence goes on along the minus strand of VZTD01005123.1, from coordinate 84,102 downwards.
CTAACAGCTATGTTTTTGTGTCTTCTTATCGACAACTCAGTGTGGCAAGTCTGTGAATATCCACCTACTGTTTAAAGAAATTCTCTCTGATATCACTGCACCAAAAGCCAATTATTCACTCCACATTGCCAACAGACTCTATGCTGAAAAGACAAGTCAAATCCTACCGGTAAGTGATCTCTTGCTAAACCCTGTAAAATTCTGTAATCCACGACGACTGGCCAGAGCAGGTGACCAGTTAATCCATTAGTCCCTACTGGTGTGTATTTACATGGCTTTTCCCCTTGCCATGGCCCTGGCAAAAGTCTAAATGGAAAGCAATTTGAGGCAAAAATATGGACCTATTAAAAAATGAATGGCGCAATAAACAAAATTATTGGTAATGTAATTCCCCATTCCCCAATTTCTCCACCAAAGCATTTTATTTTAATTGGTTGTTTGGGTTTTTTTCCAGAAAATAATTTGACTTTGGCATATTTCTTCACTTGAAAACTCACCTCAAAAACAAATTTTGAAAGTGTCAAAATCTTTCTTTCACACTTTCAAAACAAAATATACAAATATTCTAAATCAAAGGAACTTCTTATCTTTAAAAATAAGAAAAAATGCTTTAAAAAAAGGAAGTGGACTTAAAGATAACAAGACAGTCTGAAATGAACTTGAAAACACTGGGTTTGGATCAGGCTTTCTTCCAGAAAATACTTAAACTTCTGTAATATATGCTCTTAACTGGTCACGTAGTAAAGATGTCAGTTCTGAAATTGCCATTAAACAAAATAATTTTTCTGGCTCAGTTTTAGCAAATTCTTTCAGGAAGTAAGCAATGAGAACACCTTAACCATGACATCACTATAAAAATCCTATTAGCCATATTTTATTTCACTGTCATACTGTTTTTAAAAAATTACTAGTTCAGTGGCAACCACTGATGTCTTTACAGATCTATTTAAAATGTGTGAAGAAACTGTACAGATCTGGTCTAGAAATGGTCAACTTCAAAACAGCATCAAATCAAGCCAGACAGCGCATTAATTCCTGGGTGAAAAATCAGACAAATGGTAAGTCAGACAAGATTATGAAATATACTTCCCTCTGACAACTGTATTTTAGCAATCTCTGAAAAGACTAAACATTAGAGGAGCAATTTCTTCCCCCTGTCCACATTAGTGGATATTTTATGGAAAGGTATGACTCTATTGCACCTATGTGGCAGTGACAGATGTTTTAAATACATCTGGCAAAGGCAGAGGTGCCACTATATGCATGATTAATATGCACACTTCATATGCATACTTCTTCTCTCTGGAGAGCATAACTCATGCAAGGTTAGTCCCAGCTTCTCTAGAATACTGGCATAATTTTACAAGGATGTGCTGGAGGGTAAGAAGTGGACTTCCAGAGGAAAAAGTAATCCACACTAAGCTGACGGTGGGAAATAAATATTTCAGAATCTTGTGTGTATTTATTGTGTTGAGGTGGGAGGAAAAACCTAGAGTGAATTGTGAGAAAGGAACATGGTGAGAAAGAGAAAAACTGTGTTGGTGCTTCCCTCTTCCTTTCCTTCTTTTCTATATAAATCTTGTTTTTTTTTTTCCCAAGCACTGGTTAGAAATATTCCTGGGGATCTATAACACTCTTGAACCTACCTGTCTTCTTGCAGAAATGTCTGGCCAGATGCCAGTCTTTCAGTGTATTAGTAAATCGTCCTCATGAACCTTAATTCCGTGTGCAGACTTTTGGAGAAGGAAAAGTCAAGTGAGGGAGAAGTATATTGATTGACTTCTAAAATGCAAGACTACTGCTATGAAACTTACCACTCTGTGCCCTGCTTCTCTCTTAAAGGACAGATCCAGGATTTCCTTGAACCAAGCTCTGTTAATCTCCACACTGTGCTGGTCCTTGTGAATGCCATTTACTTCAAAGGGATATGGAAAACTGCATTTAAAGAGGAAGACACTCAGGAAGTGCCCTTCAATGTGACAGAGGTAGGAGGGTATGGACACAGCTTCTGGCCAGCTGTGTATTTGTTGTATTTACAATTCTGTTGTCGTTGGCTGGGTGATTTACCTGGGTCCCTCACTGTCAGATTTACAAAAGCTATGTCTGACAGAGCACACCAACAGATGAGACAAAAATGGAGACACGGCTCTTCTCCAAAGGCAGCATGATGGAAGATTGAGTCCCATCCTTGCAAAGGCCTTGTACATTTGTCTGACCAAAAGAAAAAATTGCTCCCGCATCACATCATCTCACGTTTCTGTTTTTGCAGCAAGAGAGCAGACCCGTGCAAATGATGTGTCAGAACGGCACCTTCAAAGTGGCAAGAGTGGCTGAAGAGAAAATTAAGGTCCTGGAGCTTCCGTACACCAGTGGAGAGCTGAGCCTGTTGGTGCTGCTGCCTGATGACATCTCTGGCCTGGAGCAGGTATGGCCCTGGCAGGGCAAGCAGAAGAGTTATGACTTCAGTGGGGCTTGGCTGCTGTCAGACCTTTTGCTGTCCATTGACATCCCAGCTGCCCACACCATGGCTGTGCTGGGCAGGCAGGGGAGCACAAAATCTGTCCAGGTGCTTCCAGGCACTGAGTCAGAGCCTCTTAGGAGGGTCCTGAACTCAGTTTTATAAAATGAAGGTAAAGCAGTGTAGTGCTGCTGCAGCCCTGCAGAAGAGGATGGATATATGGGCAGTGTTACAAAATTATCTATCTTTACTCAAGAAAGGGAAAAGTCAATGCAGTCTACAATATATGAGCAATTACTCTTATTCCAGCAATATTTTTAAATTATAAAGTAGAGTTATTAAATATGTAGAGGAGTTTGCATTTGTTAGGTACTATCAACTGTAGGTAAATTTTCACAGCCATTTTTTTGGCAATCTTTCACAAGCTGACTGATTTCCTAGGGTGTGAAACTATTGGGTTGTGCCTCATGAGACACAAGATTAGTTAGACAAAAAGGGATGTGTCAAGTTGGTGAAGAACTGAATAAAAGGAGAGTGACACAGGCAGTACTGGAGAGGCAATTAATAAACTGCACGAAGGATGGCAATAGGATGCACTTCAGGAACCATTCTGTTTGGGGTTTTACTTTTATGACAGCCTTGATAGAAATGAATGGTAGGAAGAAGTTGGATTTGCATCCCAGGCATTTCATTCCCTGCCTCTCTTTGCAGCTTGAGAACAAAACCAGCTTCAAAAAACTTACAGAGTGGACCAGTTCCAAGGTGATGGAAAAGAAGAGAGTGAAAGTGTACCTCCCACGCATGAAGATTGAAGAGAAATATAACCTCACATCTGTCTTAACGTCCTTGGGTATGACCGACCTGTTCAGCCCCTCGGCCAATCTCTCTGGCATCTCTTCAGCAGAGAGCCTGAGGGTATCTGAGGCCATCCATGAGGCGTACATGGAAGTCACTGAAGAGGGCACTGAGGAGGCTGGGTCAGCAGATGACACAGAAGACATCCAACATTCCTCTGAGTTTGAAGAGTTTAGGGCTGACCACCCATTCCTTTTCTTGATCAAACACAATCCAAGCAACATGATCCTCTTCTTTGGTAGATATTGTTCTCCCTAAAGAGAAAAGGGCTGGAAAGAATACTCATGTTCCCCTCAGAAACAGACTCCCTTTACTCTAGCATTGTAGTATAATCTCATCTCTTCACTACTTTCTCTAAGTGGAAAGGCTACTCTAAGTCGTGCCCTTTCCTGAAGCTTCCATAGCAAAGACACACCTGCAGGTGAGGAAAAGGCAGTGTGTTTGCTCCTTTCCCTTCTCAGACTGGTTTCAGTGTTGACTGAGCCAAGCAAAGACTGAACCCACAGAGAATAGTGGCACTCACAAGCCAGGAAGGGGTCAAATGATTTTCACTTGAACAAGCAGTTGCAGACGTGGCTCCGAGTCTTTGGTATTCCATTACATGGAAAGCCATGGACTATGCTCATCCCATTCCCTGGTTCTATCCATCTGACAAACCAGTGTTGTTCCTGAAACACTGGCTTTGAGATCCCCAGTCTGGAGGAGATGCTTGTGGACAAGATTCTGCTATGCAGGGTATTAATTGGTACCTATGTAAATTTTACTTTTTTTTACTTAGCTTTTGGGAAATGGTGCACATATCCAGTATCACCAGAGCTGTCCTCTCACCATGAGTACCTCATGTAATACTGCATTTCTTTCAGAGGTTCACCAAAGTCATGGAGAGTTTCCCGTCCACTTCAGAACGTGCAAGGAGATCTAACTATGTCTAGGTGCAGTTGTGCCTTGTCGTAGAGTATAGATTGAAAGCTTGAAACACGGATATCTGGATGATCCAGATGATGCAGGACTCAGAACTGCCAGGCAAAAGAGTTGTCTGAATTCTTGTTTAAAACATTGGAAGTCACTTCAAATTTGAGAACATTTTGATTTTTGTGAAAAGTCCTGTAAGTGGTGTTAAAGAATCTGGTTTCTCCTTGGGAGTTTTGTGAAAAAACACAGTTTTAAAAATAATTCCGGTCTCTGTTGATCTTGCTTAGCAAGTAAACTTCAATTTGTTCCTGGAAAGCTCTCAGATGTTCAAAACGCAAGTACATTATTATTCCATGAATGTAGCTGGGCTTCTTTGTTCCTACGATAGTTCAAGACTACATCTCTTGTTTTCAAGAAATACATGAGAATACTAATATTCTCCATCTTTTTTTCCTATGTATCAGCTAGTATCTCCAAATATGGATATATTGGCTCAATATTATGATCTGTTTTCATTCTAATCATATATTACTGATTTTCATGCATATAATTGATTTTTTTTCTTTACATAATAAAAGAAAGTCACAAATGCTTCTCATGAAATTATGTGAATTTTCTTAATTTTCTGGATGACAAACTCTTAAAAATATTACATTGGTAACTGTTGTGAGCAAAATGGGATTTGGTACAAAATCTTCCTTAGAATGAATAAAGTACGTAGATATGAAGTTTCCGACACATTTATAACATAAGGGAATGCACACATCTAGAGTTTGATTCCTCTTTGTAGTACAGATTACCAAGAAATTGCCCAGTGGAATATTAACTTGTTCTTACGTATTTGTTCAATACAGTTCCAATGGGTATTAAAGATGCACTGACTATTAGTTGGATAAATATTTCAAGGAACAACTATTCCAGCAACTCTGCCATTTAAGATGATGAAATCATCTGAAAAATCACGTAACTCAAAGGGCATAAGAAAGAATAAGTAGATGGACAACTCTTAGGCAAAGCGTTTACCCACTGAGAGTTTTGAGAGGAGGTACTCTGTCATTAATATGAGCTATTCAAATAATAAGGGATAGGGAGACCTCGGATGTACATACAGACTGGGCAATAAGATGCTGGAGAGCAGCCCCATGGAAAGGGACCTGGGGTTCCTGGTCGATGGCAAGTTGAACACGAGTCAGCATTGCCCTGGCAGGCAGGAGGGGCAGCCGTGTCCTGGGGGACATCAGGCACAGCATCGCCAGCCAGACAAGGGAGGGGATTGTCCCGTTCTGCTCTGCACTGGGGCGGCCTCACCTCGAGCCCTGGGGGCAGTTTTGGGTGCCACAATATAAAAAAGACAATGAGCTTTTGGGGAGCATCCAAAGGAGGGCCATGAGGATGGTAAAAGGCCTTGAGGGGAAGCAATAAAAGGAGCAGCTGAGATCTTGGTTTGTTCAGCCTGGAGAAGAAGAGATTGAGGGGAGACACCATTGCAGTCTACAGCTTCCTCGCATGGGGAAGCAAAGGACCAGGAACTCATCCCCTCTCTGGTGATTAGTAACAGGACCTGAGGGAATATCAGGAATTTGTGTCAGGGTAGGCTTAGGTTAGATACTAGGAAAAGGTTCTTCACCCAGAGGGTGTTTGGTCACTGGAACAGGCTCCCCAGGGAAGTGGTCATAGCACCAGCCTGACAGAGTTCAAGAAGTGTTTGGACAATGATTTTGGGTACACAGTGTGACTCTTGGGGCTGTCATGTGCAGGGCCAGAAGGTGGACTGCAATGATCCTGATGAGTCCCTTCCAACTCAGGACATTCCATGATTCTATGATTCTATTCCCACATTAACATATAGTGTGGCATGATTAAAGCAGATCTGTAGAGGAAAGAAGCTGGTGCTCCTGTCTGACATCCACATTATTTGAATATCATCTGGATGCTTGCAATAGAGACTCAACTGTTTTTCTGTGGTAAAGACAGCTATTTTGCCAAGTATACTTTAAGTTTTGTTCTTTAGAAGTTAAAGCAGTAGTCTAAACTGTTCTAAGAGATGCAAAATTTCAACATCTCAAGGCTTGCCATAAGCAGTTTAACCAATTTCTGCATCTCTTGTAGCCAGAAGCAGTTGATCCCATCTGTTAAACTTAAAACCCTGTACACTTAAACAATAAAAAGACTTCAAAAGGGTTACATTTGCAAACTTTCTTCCTGTGATTATTAAACTGGAAAGTGCTTAAAGTACAAAGATATGCCTCAGTGACCAGTGTTGTTTCCTGAACAACAACAATGGTCAAAATGAAGGAATGGGAAAAAAGCAAAGGGGCCACAAGACTCAGAGGCAAGTACAAAGCTTCCCCTTTCCCAAAAGAAAAGACAGGAGGCAGGAAAAAGTGCAAATTTAGAAATACTTTATGAAACTTGTAACGTGCTTTAATATTTGCTTTTATCAATATTAAAATGCTCCAAAAGTTTTCATGAAAAAAGGCAAAAATAAATAAACCTTGAAAACGTCCTTGTTGCTACTGATGTTTCTGTCACAGCCTTCCAAAGGGTTTTCTGAAGAACTGAGGCCCTTTTTCTCTTGCAGACTGCTGTGCAGCACCAGAAGGAAGGCTTAGCAGGTAACAAGACAAAATCTGAAACCTCCTGCATCTTGAGGTACAAATTGCACCCCTCCAAAAAGCACAGAGACATCCAAGGGTCTGCCACTATGAGGCAACGTTTCTCTCCATACAGCATGGAAACAGTAGCCGCCCATGAAATGTGCCATACACTCTCATTCCAAGTGCCTCATCCACACTACTGTACTTTCTTTTCACATTAATGTGCAATAACCCTGCTCTCTCCATCTCCCTTGAGACCTTCCTCTAGATATAACATACAAGCACAGAACAGCTGAGATTGGAAGAACTGATTTTCTATTCCAGAACTGCTGATTTTCTATTCCAAGCTCCCCTTTTCAATCAGGGTCAGCTACAGCAGGTTGTTTGGGACCATGTCCTTCTGTGTTTTGATTATTCCCAAGGATGGAGACTTCACAGCCTCTTTGGGCAGCCTGGATTTATCTTCCTATCCGCAAGAATGTGTGTTTTCTTATGTTTAAATGTAATTTCTGCTGTTTCAGGTTGTGTCCCTGCCCTCTTGCCCATTCACCGGAGAAAGTTTAGCTCCATCTTCTTTTTACTCTACCATCAAGGTTAGGCACATGGATGAGATCTTGCACCACTTTCTCCTCTCCAGGGTAAAAAGTCCCATGTCTCTGAGCCTCTCCTCTAATGACAGATACTTTGATCACTTCATCATCTTTGTGGCTCTTCTCTGGCCCTGCTCCAGTACATCCACATCTTTTGTACTGGAAAGCCCAGAGCTAGACAGAGAATTCCACCTGTGGTCCTACCAGCACTCAGCAGAGAGGCAGGAAAACCTCCCTTTACCTGCTGGCAGTGCTTTTTCTAAGGCATCCCACTGTGCTGTTGACTTTCCTTGCCACAAGGACACATTGCTGACTCACCGTCAACTTGGTGTTTGCCAGGACTCCAGCTCTCTTTTGCAAAGCCAACATGATGGCATGAGCCCTTGTGCAGTAACATTTCTCCTCTTCTGCAGCAGTCTTTCCCTGCAGGAGACATGTCAGGAATAATGTCAAGAATCTCAGTAGGCTGCTATTCAGAGGAGAGGAAGGCTTGGAAGGATGTCTGTGTTGAAACAAACCAAGAGATTAGTTTATCCTACTTTGTGCAAAAGAAAAATGCTATTTTTCCCAGGAGCATGTGCCGAGATAAAGGACATGCTGGGCAGACTTCCAGTGAGTGATGGGAGGTAACGTAACAGGCATGGTGACATGGGCAATGTTAGTCACAGGCTGCCACAAGCTGGCTTCTCTGTGGGGAGGGATGCTGGTAATCAAGCTCCCATGTGGCACAGCCTGTTGTGCCAGTGCCAGTGGCCACCTGTCCCACACTGTGCATATGCCAGGCGGAAGGACCCGGTTGCCCTGCTGCCTCCTAAGGAGCCAGTGAGTAAGGCCATCCACAGCCTCACCCTGGCTGCTGGCTGATTCCATGGACTTGAGGGATGAATAAGGGACTTCACGTGAGCTGTGGTGACTGACAAAGGGACAGCTGTTTGTGCTGGTCCAGAACCTGTGTAGCTGCAGACCCTGGATGTTGTGTGCACTGCTAAGCAGATGCAGTAAGGGTGAGCCACCTGTGACTAAATCCACCACAGGATCCTTCTGAAGATGCCTTCACTGGAGAAATTCACTCTGCCAGCACTGAGGTATGCACAGCCCAGTCACAGCCTGTGAGTGACCAAGGCAGCACTGCAAACAAAGATGCTCAACACTCCAGGATGGCACACGGCTGCCAATGAAAGATACCGGCTGGGCTAAGAGCTCCTGCCTGAAGGAACTTGCACAAGACCCCTAAATTTTCTTCAGACTGGGGGAAGAACACGATCCTACAGGACTGTTGAGAGAGAAACCATCACTGATAGCTACAGCACCAAGGTCTGCAATGGCAGCTAACTGAACAATCACTGGCTCTCACTGAGCAAGACAAACATGAAACAATCAACATGCTCCTTCCTGCTGACAAAAGAACAGCAGCATGGATGCGAACAAAATCATGAGCTCTGTGTGGGATGTTGTGATTGGATGAGAGGCTTTGGTCTGTGAGCTGACCTGGACTTCGTATCCTTTTGTAAAGGTCCAAGAGTCTATTGGTTTAGGGACAGCACCACAATGAAATGACTAGCAGAGGAAAGGGCAGCAGAGCCTTAGCTGACCTCTTTCTTGGGACAAGCATTGTCAAACAAGGATACATGAATAAACACATCCTTTTGTGTTTGTGCTGCATTACACAGCTGTGCTGGACAGGACATTCCATTACCTTTTATCCAAGGCAGCATTTCAAGTGCAGGAAGGTTTGCTCAATCTCACTAGACTCCATGACAGGTCTAAAGCCACCCAGTTGACTAGGCACTACCTCTTAAAATTCTGTGCCGATAGATGATCATAATCAAGATTTTCACTTGTGGAATGATTTAGTTGCTTCTGCAACTTGCTTTACATCAATCATTCATCTGACCAATAAAAAATAAAAATGCTAACGAAACTGGTAACCTGGGTTGTGCATTAACATGCATCTCGAGCAGTGGACTGCCTCTTCTCTACTGTAAAACCAAAAAATTTCTTTCATTAATGAATATATTAAACTCAGAAATATTTTATTAACAACATTAAAGCCGTGAGTTGGCTGTGACAAAACAACTGCACCAACTCATGGGACATCTTTGTAGCTACTGACTTACGGGCTGGCTATGGTGATAGAAATGCGATTCAGGTAGATGGTGTACAAGTGCAAAGGTGGCTCACATACGATGGGTTGAAGCACACCACTAGACAGTTCAGTTGACAAGGAAAAAGATTCAAGGCATATTCGAACGTTACAAGTGGCAAGGTAAAACATGCTGGCTATTCCTTTGCCTTCTGAGCTGTCAAGTGTACTGCAACAGACCATGGCCACGAGTGCAGAAGCCTGCTCTAACAGAAACAAGGCAGTCTCCAGATGGAAAGGCAGAAGGGGCAGCAGCTGCAGGAACAGCTTGCAGTCTAGGGAGCACTCCAACTGTGTGGTTAAAGGTTCACCATACACAGGCACATGCACCCATTTGACCTGTTGTCCTCCAGCAAGGTGGCACCCTTTTCAGCTAAATGGGACTCACAACAGTGGTGGCCAGTTTACACACTGCTCCCATGAGAGAATAGCTCATTCTCTTTGCAGTGAGTGATCTCTTTGCAGTGATTCTCTCTGCAGTGATGAGCCACCCAAGTGGGTCAAAGTCTAAAGATCTTTCCTCAAAAGCCCTGTTCCTGCATAACAGGGGTTGTAGCAGACTGGCCTGGACCACACACTGTGCCATGTAAAGTACCAGTGTGGTGTAAATGCACCAGTCCAGACCGAGCTCTTCACAGTTCCTATTGCATGAGCAACTTCAGCTGAATGGGATTGTGAAGGACTGTATTAGGGAGAAAGGTAGGGATGATTCAGAGGCTTTCCTCTTGCATAGACAACTAAAAGGGTTAAAAAGTCCACCTCTACTCTCCCAAGGCATAATTTGTTCTAGACAATTTCAGAGCCATTTTGTGTATTGACTTTGGATTTCTGTTTTAAAATTACATGGCATTTAAGAGGTCAAAGCAGTTTCTTTTATTGTCTGTCCATTCTTTTATTTCAAAGGAATTATGCAACTGGTTTCTGCTTGGTATTGTATATTATGACTGTCTTGCAGATCATGAATGTTTCTTCAGCTGGTTTGTTCAGCTGATGTGCCAGAAGTTGCTTGTAGAAGAATGTAAGAATGGTAAGAATGGTCTAGTAAGAATGGTCTCTGTATGTACAAAAGGCACATTTTGAACCTAGCATCTGGTGCTGTGACCTGTGGAAAGGAACAGCACACCTTAAACTACCCTTCAAAATTATAGCAGCGACTTCAAATCCTTTTCTGGTAGCATCTGACTGGGATCTAAATATCCTGATGCCTGAATTAAAAATTGTCTTTCTTATTTTCTCAACCTCTCTTCCCCCAACACATTTTTATTTAGCTCTGTAATTCTTCTCTATATAGATGCTCTGAAATTGCTTTTGAAATTAATTTGTATTCCCAAAATATGCTCACTGAGGGTTTTGTTCCACTGATGTAGCTGCACAGACTGTGACTATGTCTGAGTTCCTTGAGCTAGATTGCTCTGGAATGAAAAACTGCTCTGTGAAACACTATGTCTGTGGTCTTTTACAATGCAGCAAAGGACACCAGGCAAATGAGTATAACTTCTTGCAGAAAAATCTACTTCAATTTTGTTAAATTTGGCAACAAAGATTGAAAGGATATGCTCTTTCTAACGTTTCTTGGTAGCAAATTTTCTCAATTTCTTAGGAAGAGCTATGGATTCTGGTGGGAAGAAAGACTGGTGATACTGGTAGTTCAGCCAACAATGGGAGAAAAGTTGCAATAAATACAGTCCTGCGTATGCTAATCTTACCAAAATTTGTGAGTTCACAGAATGATAACTCCGAGATGGATCTGGCCTGTCACTACTCAAGACAGAGGAATATTAAGGAAAATAACACAAAATTCCTTATAGAAATTCTGCAAGACTGAATTCCTCACCATTTTTTTTGCTGTTTTATCTTCACAACTTATGTTACACTATTTGCTGCCATAACCAAATCATACTTACTATTCAAGTTCCAGTGAATAGCTTTTACAATTGTTTTTTGCTTCAGTCCTTTCAATATGCTCCTGCCTTTTCTGCAAGGTTTCATGTGCTATGATGAATAAATCTTCCTTTTAGGAAACCTTAGGTTAAAATCCTTTCATTCAGGCTTTTTTTTTTTTGTTTGTTTCAAAGAATGGACTTATTCCAAGCAAAAGTGCACATCTGACATTGAGCTCCATCCATCACTTTATTGGGTAAACACAGAACAGGCAGCATGGGGCGTGTCACAAAATAACACAAGATATATTTCAAGGGGTTCATCAAGTCTGCCCCAAGTACAGCTGAGAAGCTGTGCTATACCTTCCCAGGTGAATCTGATAAGGTAAGCATTTATTTCAATTATCTAATCTGCAAGATAAAAACCAATTATCTTTTACAATACTTAAAATTGTATTGATGCAACCTCATGTTTATGGCCCTCAGTATCAGTTGAAGAAACTAATTATCAAAGGACACCTTTGCAGAAACCTTACCTACCTTCATATGTGTCTTCTGTACTATCTTACTGTTTCACAGTCTAACATGCATAAAGTCAAAGTATTTGTCTTTATGAACTATAGTTTTGTTTACTAACTCTTCCACACTGAAAAGCTGGTGATAAGTTACAACAGACTTTCTTCCTTCTTCGTCTATCACCTTAATTTTTCATTTAGTATTAAAAGACAAAATTGAATTTGTTTAAATTCCAGGGGTTATGTAAGATATTCTCGGAATGAAATCAAGGAGTGCAGAATGTTCAAATGACCCCATCATTCTACAGCTCTGTGTTATCTTTAATAGTTACATTTTCAAAGATAAACAGCAACAAAATAAACCCCAAGCATTTGCTTCATGAATCTGTTTCTTCACAAAGAACATAAATGGAGCTTAAAGCCTAAAGTACAGTAGTAAGCAGAATAGGTAAATAATAAAAAATCTACCTTATATTACCTATATAAGCAGTTCAATTTAGAGAGAGAATGAGCATCCATTCTATCAGGGGAACAGTTAGATGCATTGTTCAGATTATCCCACATTAAGAGATGATTGCCGCATGAACATGTTGATTCCATAGGTACTGTGATACATATGACAGAGTATCCTTGATTTTGTTCCCTAGCAGCTGCAGAGGGAAACAAATTGCTTGAAGATCCTCAAGACCTTAAGTTATAAGTGGTATAAACACTATACTGTTTCATTAGACTTTGAAGTACTGTATTTTCTAGTCTGTGTTGTCTTCTTTCACCAGCCTACGCACAGATGGCAGATGTTCAGCACTTTGATTGTGCATGAATCCAAAAGCATGTAATCCAAAGCCTTTTAAATCCACACCACTGGATTCTGTTCACTGAAAAACCCCTGTGCACTAAGTTTACGGTCCATGTGCACTGACTTTTTTGCATTACAATTGACCTATTTCACCACAGCAAGTCAGACTCTTTCTGTTTCCTTCAGAAAACAGGGATTTCACGATGGGCTCCATCAGTGCAGCAAACGCTGAATTTTGTTTTGATGTGTTCAAAGAGGTGAAATTTCACCGAAGCAATGACAACGTGCTCTTTTCCTCCCTGAGCATGCTTTCAACCCTGGCCCTGGTGTATATGGGAGCAAGGGGTAAGACTCAATCCCAGATGGAGAAGGTAAGTTATTTACACGGGTGTAAAGTGACCTCTACTTATGCTACTTGTTCCTTCTAAGCAAAATCCCTGAAAAATATTATCCGCTGATGAGGTTCTCACCTGTTTTAATGCACAAGAACAAAGCCAAAGTCACAAAATGGAGAACTGAATCCAGAGTAATATATAGAAAATAATAATAAAAAATATGTATATTTTCAATGTAAAAGACAGTTGACTTAAACATTAAAAAAAAAATCTCAGGGACAATAGCAAAATAGATTACCAGTCAGGCAATTTTATTTTATGATTTTTAAATTCTGACAAGTCCCAAATAATGCAAGCAGATTTTCTTTTTTAATATATAAAAAAGACAAATCCCAGAAAGACAAGAAGACAGAGTATTTTTAGCAATACATAAAATGTAACTCAATTAATTTCTAGACATTCACTAGAAAAAAGTCATCTAAGCAAAGAGTGGTATTTACAGTTTCCAAGCAGGTCATAGAAGGCACAGACCAGTTGCAAGCTCACCTGTAAATTTTCAGTTAATCTATTTTCTCAATTAGCATCTTTTTTTTTCCTGAGCCAACAGTTTTATCTCAAGCAACGCATGTAAATCTTGAATTCACATTATTTTTGGTCATGCTTTTCATTTCTACCACTGATATTTTCTCTTTCAGGTCCTTCACTTCGATAATGTTACAGGAGATGGAGACATTACTGACTCCCAGGTAGAGAAATAACTTAATCTTCCTTTCTCTCTTATTTTCTCCTCAGAACAAAAGTAGAACTCTTCTGCCTCTCCTCCTGGCAGTTTCAGACCCTAACAAAAACTATGGTAATGGCCTCAAACCAACGGGATCTGTGGAGGGAGGGAAGGAGGGTGTGATTCCCCCGTTTTTTAACAAACAGAGAAAGACAGCAGGTTGCTTACCTCGCACCAGAATAAGTAATGGCACGGGGAGAATGCTTTGGGCAACAGGGTGCCTTCCCAGGCAAGTGCTGCTGGGGGATGGACTGTGAGCGGGGCTCAGCACCTTGAGCCAGGGTACAGCTGCTTGATTTTCAGCTGGGCAGGAAGATGCTGAGCAGAGAAGAGCCCAGAAGTCTCAGTTGCAGGAACACAACTGCATCTTATAAAAAGCACATTTCAGGGGACCTGTCTTGACAAGGATGAACGTGCCAGTTCGATGCACCACCACCACCACCACAGCACCAGCTGTCCCAAATGTGACAGTCTGTGGGGGAAGACTGCCCTGTAGCACCACTCTTAACTGAAAGGGACAATACTTTGGGATCTTATTTCCTTATGCAATCTATCTTCTTTTTCCATGTCATCACCTCAGTGTGGCACTGCTGAGTACATCCATAAATCATTCAAGGATCTTCTCTCAGACATCAGCAGGCAAAATGCTACTTACTCACTCAGGATTGCTGACAGACTCTATATTGAAAAAACATACCCTATTCTTCAGGTGAGTTATACTGGGAACTGACTTCCATGAGATTTCCGGTAAATCCCCTGTGACTTTGCACCACCAACAGTAGCCCACTCTCTGTTGATGAAGAGGTGGTTGTGAGCTGTGAAGGGAACTGGTACAGAATGAGTTTGGACCTTTCTGTGCCTGTGAGATGAAAGCAAAAGGTATAATGGCATAAAATATGTGTATGTCACAAATCACAGGGAGTAATCAAGATTGCTGTTAATTTGCTAGAAAAATGGCTTTTAGGGAAAAATGTAACTTTTAAGGGAAATTAAATACATTTTATTACTTAAAATAATGAAGACTGAAACTGTCAAATCTGGATTTTTTCAAAGCCAAATATGAAATCTTCCTAATAAAAGGAAGCTTTGCTTTTGAAATCTAAGAATGTGAGAACACAGTATTCAAAATAAAGAGTGGACACAAAGAGGAGACAAACATTGCCTGTTCTTAGAAACGTGTTAAACTGAAACTGTTTTAGTAAAACGAAGAAAATATATCAAAATTTTAACTTAGAACCCTGTCTCATCAAAAAGTGCCAGACCTATATATGTGAAGCAGTCTTTCTTGTATAGCTTTAAGCTTTGGTTACAGGAAGACAGCTGTGACTGACATGTTCAGTGTCTGACATGTGTAAACCCAGGAGTAAACATCCACTGTTCCTTTAACCATTCTGCTTTGTTACACATCCATATAATTCCAAGTTCTCCTCAGTCTGACAATTGTAACCTTTCTGCTTATAGGAATACATAAAGTGTGCAAAGAAATTCTACAAAGCAGAACTGGAAGAAGTTGACTTCAAAACAGCTGCAGAGGAAGCAAGACAGCTCATTAATTCCTGGGTGGAGAAAGAGACAAATGGTAAGGACGGAAAAATGGGTGGCAGGTATTTTCCCTCACCTACCATCAACTATATCCTTGTCTTCCTAATCATAATCTCTAGAAAAAGTGAGTCAAGCACGAGCAGGTTGCTTACTGCTGTGAAAACAAAACTTCACAAAGCAGGAACCCCACCCTCACCCCCACGTCGCAGAGATTTGTGCACACCAGAGGAGCTGTATCTTACCCCTCTCTGCCCTGTCTCTTTCTTAAAGGACGGATCCAAGATCTCCTTGTGTCAGACTCTGTTGATCTTGATACTGCGCTGGTCTTTGTGAACATCATTTACTTCAAAGGGATATGGAAAACTGCATTTAAAGAAGAACACACTCGGGAAGAGCCTTTCAATGTGACAGAGGTAGGAGGGCACAGACACACTTCTGGCCAGGGCAGCTGTTGGTTCACACAGCCAGCAGTCTGGGTGTTACAAATACATGTCACAGGCTGGGTGATTTAGCTGAGTGCCTCATTGTCAGTGCCTGGGCCTAAAGCCAAGTAGTCTTCGCAAGATCTATGTCTGACCAGACTTCCAGGGCACACAAGCAGGCAAGAGAGGAAAATGGAGACACGGCTCTTCTCCAAAGGCAGCATGATGGAAGATTGAGTCCCATCCTTGCAAAGGCCTTGTACATTTGTCTGACCAAAAGAAAAAATTGCTCCCGCATCACATCATCTCACGTTTCTGTTTTTGCAGCAAGAGAGCAGACCCGTGCAAATGATGTGTCAGAACGGCACCTTCAAAGTGGCAAGAGTGGCTGAAGAGAAAATTAAGGTCCTGGAGCTTCCGTACACCAGTGGAGAGCTGAGCCTGTTGGTGCTGCTGCCTGATGACATCTCTGGCCTGGAGCAGGTATGGCCCTGGCAGGGCAAGCAGAAGAGTTATGACTTCAGTGGGGCTTGGCTGCTGTCAGACCTTTTGCTGTCCATTGACATCCCAGCTGCCCACACCATGGCTGTGCTGGGCAGGCAGGGGAGCACAAAATCTGTCCAGGTGCTTCCAGGCACTGAGTCAGAGCCTCTTAGGAGAGTCCTGAACTCAGTTTCATAAGATGAAGGTAAAGCAGTGTAGTGCTGCTGCAGCCCTGCAGAAGAGGATGTTGCTGTATGTACCAGTCTCCATCAGGTATAAGAAACAGACAAGGTAGCAGGATTTTTACCACTCTCAGTGATTTCAAATGTTTGCTAAAGAAAAAAAAAGTTTATCCTAGGGGAAATAAAAAATGGAAGTGATGAAGAAAGCATTCCAGGAGCTGACTAAAAGTAAAATCAGAAAAGTAACATTAGAAAAGAATAAATTTAAGGAAAGGGATCAATAAAATATCTTCCAAGAGGAACAGTTTTAGGGCCAATTTGATTCGATGTTTTCAAAACTGTATTTTTACAAAAAAAGATTTGATCTGATGAAGAAATTTTCAGAAGAAAAAGGTTTGAGGAACTTTCTCAAGACAGATGAGATACGCTCCGTAGTCAGGAGGAAGCATACAGGACAAACAAATGCATTTAAGAATAAGTACCAGTTCTATTATGTACACAAGAGTAACAGGTGGTAAACACACCTTTAAGGCCATTGAACTTTTGTCTCAGACATTTCATTCCCTGCCTCTCTTTGCAGCTTGAGAACAAAATCAGTTATGAAAGACTCATGGAGTGGACCAGTCCCAAGGTGATGGAAAAGAAGAGAGTGAAAGTGTACCTCCCACGCATGAAGATTGAAGAGAAATATAACCTCACATCTGTCTTAACGTCCTTGGGTATGACCGACCTGTTCAGCCCCTCGGCCAATCTCTCTGGCATCTCTTCAGCAGAGAGCCTGAGGGTGTCTGAGGCCATCCATGAGGCGTACATGGAAGTCACTGAAGAGGGCACTGAGGCAGGTGGCTCAGAGGTTGTGACTGGAGACATCCAACATTCCTCTGAGTTTGAAGAGTTTAGGGCTGACCACCCATTCCTTTTCTTGATCAAACACAATCCAAGTGACATGATCCTCCTGTTTGGTAGATATTGTTCTCCCTAAAGAGAAAAGGGCTGGAAAGAATGCTTATGTTCCCCTCAGAAACAGACCCCCTTTACTCTAGTATTGTAGTATAATCTTATCTCTTCACTATCTCTAAGTGGAAAGACTTCAATATCTAGGGAGATATTCCTGAAGAAGTGTGCGACTTTTCAGATCTTTGGGTGCAGATATTTCCGCTTACACAAGTTGTACTCAGGACTTATATCCAGGAACAAATGAGAATTTCAAGAGGTAGCTTAGAAGTATTTTCCATTGTGATTGAATATCTTAAGATTCAGAACCAGTGTTTTGATTTTTGTGAGAAATTCTGACACTGATACTGAGAGTCTGGTTTTTCTGTAGGAGTTCTCTGAAATAAACACAGCTTTCAGAATAATCCTGTTTCTTTCTGTTGAACTTGTTGGGCAACCGTCCTCGAATTGATGCCTGGACAACTTGCAGATGAAATTCTTAATTTCAGCAAATCATTCTTCTTTGGGTGATGCATTTGTGCTTCTTTGTGCCACACATACTGTAAGGCCAAGGTCTCTTGTTCTGAGGGGGCATACAGAAAGTTTACCATTTCTTCTTAAATCATCATCTCCAAGCACAACACCTTCCTGACTGATACAATTTCCCATCTTCATTCCCATGACATGTCACTGATTTTGTGAATGTCAATTGTTGGTCCTTCTATTTATTCTAATAAAAGCATTGCAAACTAAACATGTCTCTACCTGTTCTGGGTTACTGCACCACACAACCAAAAAATATGACATAGTGGGTTGTGGTTATTGATAGATGGGGTTTAAACTAGGATTTAGATCCTATTTTCAAAACCAGAATGTACCCATATATGAAGTCTTTAAAGAGCTTATATTTTTTTTTTTCTCCTAGAATTCTGAGTTTAAGCAAGGTAGGCTCCACAGCTCTTATTTTTACTTGAGCTTATTTCCATATGACATACCAAATAACTCGGGTTTTTTTAATCTGCTATGATATTTCCAGATAGTTTTAAAAGATTTCCTCTAATTGTCCTCAGTAAATATATTGAGGTGATGCCTAAGAGGTACAACTTCAAAAACACGAGAAAAGTCTTTTTCTTAAAAGGTGGACTGCTTCAGCTGTCTAATACCCACAAGAACTGTGTGAGGAAATCTTTGTTACTGCCTTTTGATAACATAATCCCCTAGAGATATTATTTGCTATTTCACAGTCTTTAGGGGGAAGGTTCTTCGGGTTGCAGTTTATCCAATGGAAAGACCTCTTAGTGTTAATCACTGACTTAAGCAGTCTTCCTTCTGCTGGCATACGCATGCAGAACTACAAATCACAGTAAAAAAGGAGAGACACTTGGCAGTATTTGGAGCTGTCTCAAACTTTTTCAAAGTAAGTATTAAATATAACTTGAAATGATGATGCTGACTACAGAGAAATACATCATCTTGGCTGCTATGAAGCCTACGGGAGAACTGCAAATACTGGTCTTCCCAAGAGAGTTATAAGGGAGTAGATATGGTTAACACAAGTATTCAAGCAAAAAAGTATTTATATACATATATACATATGCAATTTCAAGGTTTACGGTGCATATCATGTTCTGCTTCCCCTATAGCCTAAAGCAGTAAATAGAGTTCTGCTACAACTAAAGCAAAAAAGCTAAGGCAGGGTTTATAAAATACTGTTCTAAGGAGCAGAGGGTAAAAGTTTATAAACAATTATAAATCTGTTATTAAACTGAAACAAGCATATCTGTCACTTTGCACTTTTATAGGTACAATAAAAATAAAATTAATATTTATTATATTATATAACATGAATATAAAAATAACTATTCTCTTGTTTAATTGTTCCTTTGCTTGATGATTATTTTAAAGAAAATAAATTGAGAAAATCAATGGTAATGGAATGAAAATGAATCAAATGGTAAGCAGTTTCCTAAAACTACACATGAGAGAGGTCCACCTAATGTCCTCACTGTGAAACAAAACTATTTGGCTCATTTTACATTGGGCCGTTAGGTGTCACTAGGGATACAAAATTATGTCTCAAGGCTTCTTACAGACAGACATCTGTTGAAAACTAGGTTTGGGAGCTTAATGTAAATTTCAATTTTGTTCTTAATTTTTGTGTAAGAAGATGATTATGATCAATATACTGAAATGTAGACCAATGGCACCATGCCGGAACCCAGTAATTTTTGAAGAAAAAGACAGAAATATTATTTGGTGAAAGATCAGACTCATTTTAAGATGTCTCTGTCCTGGATGAAAAAATATCTCAGCCAAACACTGTAGAAGGGATAGAGCTATTTGGTTTATGAAAGAGAAAACATCCTCCAAAGAGGCTAAAATGAGAGGTAAAAGTGCAGATTCAGCCAGCTTGAATAAGATCCAGACCCCTGTATCAGTGGCTGGGCCCAGTACTGCACTTGTGCATGGCTGGTCTGGGCTATCAGGACCTGCTGCAAAGGCACTGCCATGGTCAGTGTGGCTGCTTCAGCTCCAACGGGAAGAAATTCTGAAAAGAGCAACATGGAGGGTGTTACAAAAGGATGAGGGAAGAGCAGCCGTGCGGAGAGCAAACACTGCCTGCCGTTTCCCAGGTCTGAAGTCCAGCAGGAGTTTAATAACATGAATTGCAGCTCAGACAAAGCTCCCACAAAGTCTAGGTATTGTCCTATAGTTCTTTTTATTCCCTGGCAGTATCACTGAAGTTGGTATGTCAACAAACTGCCATCTGTCCATTTGCTACACTCCATTTTTACAATGTGCAGTGTTGTTCTGGATTTACAGTACTGCTGGAGTCTGTGGAACAAAACCAGACACACACACAGGACAGCATTTGAAATGCTGTGTGAACTTAAGTGTGCCTTTCCTTCTCATGTCATTTGGGGGAGGGTTGGAGAAGACTTATCTTCCCTGCCCTTTGAGGAATATAATTTTCTGAGACCATGCCACATCCCTCTGCATATATGACTTGTAAGAGAGGCCTGCCTTCTCCTAAGCAAACCAAATCCATAGCTGAAGGCACAAGATTTAGCAGGCATTATGTTGTAACCACAGTCACTAGAGGAAGTGCAGAGAACTTCCTAGACTCCATGGCAAAGCTGTCCTGGGTTCCCAAATGGTATTTGAGAAAGCACAGCATGCTGAATCAAACTGAAAGCTACATGTCTGCTAGAAAGGCCTTGACACAGAGCAGGGCTTTCTGTTTCTTGTGGATAGTGAGCTAAGACTTATCAATATGGAAAAGGGATAGCAGAGACAAAGAGCAGCAAGGGTGGGGCTGCTTGGCAAGGAAAGGGGACTTGGCGCAGGAGGTGACAAAAAGACCAGAAGGGCAGGGGCTTCCTCCGTAAGATATTAAATGCTGCAGTTCCCTACACTACTGCTACAGTCCAGTGATTCCCAAACAAGCCTGCGGTGATGAGGTAGGTCAAATATGAAGCTTGCAGGTTAAATCCACAAATCAGGGTCTGTAGTGTTCCTAACCAAAACATTATTGTACATCGAGGAGTTAGTGACCACATAAAAATGGATCTGATCAGGCTGATCAGTGTGTGCAGTTTTGTGCTAAGTTATGCTGCATGTACTTCTTGGTGTCCAGGACTATACAGTGCTGAACATATCATGTGGCTGTGGGCTAAACTTCACCTGCTAATCATAATGGAGAACCTCACAGATGGCCCCGAACTGGCACCCTGTGATGATGCTGCCGGCGTATCCTTGTTTTTATCTTGAAGTGAAGCAGCATTTTTCTGTATAAGTATGCTTTCGTTCATCAGTAGAAATAATAAACAGAACCTACCTATAAAAGTGTAAAGATCACACCACCAGTGAACCTCTGCATGCATGGGATATGCACAGTGTGCTGTTCCCTGAATAAAGATCCACCCAGTACTGCACCGCTTGGGGATCTGACCACTGGAAGGGACATGAAATTGTCTATGCTATCTCCTTTTCCCCTCTCATGTCATTTCCAATAAAATGCACTTTAATAATTTTCTTACTGGTGTCCAAAATGAACACTTGCAGTGGTGAATCACAGGGTCCATCTTGGTGAGGTTCATGGCCAGGCACAGGCATGCAACCTAGCAAGGACAAGAGACTCACAATCAAGAGACTCAGTTTAAATTCTTCTCTTGAGTGAGGAGGATGTAGACCCCCATGGAGGCATTTCACAGCTTAGACACAAACAGTGCTCTAATTCAAGGCTTGGCAGAGGCTTCAGATGTGCCTGAGCCCACATAGTCAAACTTGTAGGAGAGGGATGAATGTTCTCCAGAGCAGAGGTTTCTGAAGTCCTGAGTGTTATGGAGGCAATGACACAGGTTGGCTATCTGGTGTATCTTCTGACACAGGAACTTAATGGTATTAAAAGAGGTTAGTAGAAAGTAGTTAAAAAAACCCCAACACATAGAGGTAGCTGACAAGAGGTAGCTGACAACAAACAGCTGAATGATGGAACTCAAGCTCAAAGAATGCTGGAGATGATAAAATTTTACATTATTTTAAAGGGAGACTGGACAAAACCACGGAAGAGAAATCCATTGAGAGGAAATAACTATATAGAAAATACTACCAGCTATTTAAGTTCCAGGACTGACAACAGCCTGTGTTAGGACCCTGAGAGCACAACCAGCTTCGGCAGATTTCCCCAGCACCCTCTGCACATAGGTCTGGAGCCTGTATTGGGCACTGGCACCATTTGTGAGAGGAAGGCACGAAATGTCCTTGGCCAGTTGCAGCAGGCCCTGTAATGAATGACAAAAACTCATTGTATGCCAAATCTCCAGTCAGAGAAGCATACAGCACCTCTGCTCGAGTGTAATTAAGAAAGAGTGGACAGAGAAATGGGACAGATGTGTTTGGAGAAACAAAAGAGAGAAGACATGGGGATATTATTAAGAAGGGGATGTCATTAAGAGCACAGCTGAAGGCACACTCTTGCAAGTCACCTCTGAGGCATTGCAGCCACAGGCAGCTCATACCAGGGCAGTGACACTGCAGAGGGACTGCAGCCTGCTGGTCACTTATGCTAAAGCAGGGACATCCCTGTGGAACTACAGCCCCTGAAGCAGACTAGAGCACGGGATAAAAGTGAGCAGCAAAACCTGCCAGATATAGACAGTCATACACCAACCCCGACCTCTTCCATTACCTCCTGCTTCACCAAAGGGACTTGGGAGCACTGAGTCTAACAGGGAAGCTGAAACCAGTAAGCATAAGAAGAGACTTTTTGTACTGAAGTTAAATGTGGGAAAGCAGGATGAAAGGTCTGTTTCATAGTTTGTTACATCGGTTTTGTCAATACTCAAGTCAACAACAAAAATTTTATGTTAATCAGCAAGAAATTAAGTGAAACTCCCCAAGTCAAGGCCATTGCCCACAACAGAAGCCTGTTTCAGCCTAGACGTAGCACTGAAGTACACTGTAGGTTCCTGTCTCCAGTTCTCCCTCCTGACAGACCTCAGACCCAAGCCTCATCTCCAGGCCCACGTCTTTTGCTCATAAGTGTATGACAGAGCTCTGAGTGCACTAATGAATTTTGATAGTCCTGCTCAGCCACTCCTGGAGCCTCTCCCACACCTGTGACCCCAGGAGTTCTAAGCTATGTGCTGGACTTTCAGTTCCCCTCTCTATTACATCAGTGGTGTGTCAGTCTCCAGTTCAAACACAGCTGTGCCCATTCCTGGCCAAGAACTCCTAGAGTGACCTTGGCCCTGCCCTGTGATCACTGGACCTGGACCTACCTCTGCTGTGTGAATTGGCTTTGTGGTCAATGTTGTCTTTGCACCTGCCTCAGAGCCATGACATTGCCTTATGATCTGGACTGCCCGTGATCTCTGGGCCTGCTCTGCTCAGCTGCTGAGCCCTGGCTGGTGAGGCTCCTGCACTGCCAGCTGTGGCATCCCCCTTGCCTCCTGGTTTGTTCCTCCTTGGGAAAAGCTGGCCCTTGCTGCTCCCTGACATGAGCTCAGTCCTCCCTGAGCCCTCTGCCAAGCACTGAGGAGCCTGGGTCTCCAGTCACACAGGGCCTTTGTCCTTACAAACCTTCCTGATCTCCACAAAGCACTCACTCTTTACTCAGAGCCAGGCTCCTCAGTGAACCCCCTTACGCCCAGCCAGACCATCCTTCCCGGCTTGCTCCGGACAGCCTCTGGAGCCTGTTGGGGTGGCGTGACCACCTCACTCAGTTCCCAACCTCTTGTGCCGTGTCTGTTTCCTATCCACTGTCCCTGCCCTGGCTCTATGTCCCCTGAAACAGCTCACTAACACCCCACAGCCAGTGAGTCACTCTAAAGTGTGTCCCTCCCGAGTGCAGGTCTCCCTAAGGAGCAAGGGCACACTGTCCTCAGAGGGGAGGCTGCTGGTCCGAGCCCTGAAGGCACTAGAAGCCCTCAGTGGCCCTGATCTTCCATGGGACCTGCCCCACCTGCCCAAAGCCCAGGACCCCACGTCAACCCCCCCGAGGCCATCAGCCCCTGCCCCAGTGACACCACATCAGGGGCTGTTCTCCTGTTCCTGCCTGGCCATGTGACTTCTTGAGACCAACTTGTGCACTGATTTACTGGCTTGAACTTGAGCCTACTCTGTCACCATTGACCTGCCTGATAGTCACTGGATCTGATTGCAGCCCTCACTTGTGGAGAGACTTCCCAGCTTGGTTTTGGACATGCCCTGTCACTATATTGCCTCATGTTCTGAAGGCTTGGTTGAATCTGTCATCCTTTCAGGGTCTGTCCTTTTCCCTTGCTCAGGTGCTACGGGGCTGGGACATTCTCAGTGAGCCTCCCATTCCACAGGAGCTCTCATTGCTCCCTAACCCTTGGCTCTGTAGATGCACCATGGCCCTCGTTCTTCTCTTGCTGTGTCCATGGCTGTTGGTGGACCCTGTTACTGACATTTGGTTCTGTTTCCCTGTGGTCAAATAATGTGGTGTGGCATCCAACAGTGAGGGCACTGCCCTCCCTGAGGGCTGACTCTCGGCTCTGCTCACTGTCCTCATGGAGCAGCCCTGCTCCTGCTGCTCCTGGCAATACAGCCAACTTTCCATCCAAAATACTGCCTGCTTATTCAGCCGATAGCTCTCCAATGTGACTACAAGGATATTCTGGGAGATCATTCTGAAGGCCTTACTAAAGTCAGGTGTACAATATCCTCTGCACTCCCTTTGTTTATAGAACAAGCTGCCCATCCTAGAGGCCAGTGATGTTGGTTAGGAGAGATTTGTCCTTGGTAAATCTGTGCTGGTTTTCCCCATCATCTTTTATTCCTTCACATATCTCAAAATGTTCCCAGGAGGCTTTGGCTGGAAGCCTTCTGCAGGGATTTAAAGTTGAATACAATTGTACGCCAGGGCATTAGTGACCCACATAGCACTTGACAGGAGAAGGCACAGGCCTGAACTTGCCGAGCGAGAGTGTAGGTTGGCTCCCCATCCTGTGCTGTCCTGCACATCGCCCTGGGCTGCAGGATGAACTTTCTGTGCAATCAGAAGGGAGGAACCTGTAGGTAGCTCCCACTTGGCATGAGTGACTGCATCCCCTGCATCCTTTCATTTATCATAAAGTGAAGCAGCAAGTTTTCATGTGAACATCCTTCTGTTTCCCAGAAGAAATTAATTGTTTTCTTCTTTAAAAATTCCTGCAAGAATAAAGACCAAGGATGGGACTTGCACTGCATGCCATTCCTTGACTGATGGTCTGTCCAGTGCTGTACAACTTGAGCTGAGGGAATATGAGATTGCCTATATTATCCTCCTTTTCCTTCTAATGTTAGCTGCAATAAATGGTATTTTAAGCAATATCTTAGAGACTGTGTCTTTCTTGGCACAGATCATAATGAGTACTAACCCTTAGTGCCTTGCAGCAGTGCACTACACATTTCAGTGACTGCAGAGACCTGTAGTCTCCTCAATTCTTCTCCTTTTCCTTTCTGAAAACTAGTCACTTTTTTGAATCATCAGGAACCTTCTGCAATCATTCTGACTTTTCTTTAGTCTTCTTTTTGCTGTTGTACCTAAAGAAACTTTTCTTACTGCCCTTCACACCCCTTCTCAGTTTTCCCTCCATCACAATTTTTGCTTTTCAGATTCCATCCCTGCATGCATGGTGAAAACCTCTATACTCCTGCCTGGTGGATTCTCCTTGCTTTCAGCTCTTGTACACTTTCTTTTTGCATTTGAGCTTGGACAGAATGAAGGCACCTATATCATCAGAGACACTGCATATTGCTTCCACAGAAAGATATATGGCATGTATGGAAGCAAGGCAAAGGCTTTGCATGTATGTGAGGCTAAAACTCATTCAACCATAGTGAGGATGTTTTTCAAGTTCTGAGTCAAATACTCCCATCCGACCCATTGCTGGCCTGTGGGATGTGATCAGTGAAAATTATGCCATGAAGGTCACATCAGCCTATGTCAGATCAAATATCCATGGGGGAGCAGTAAGAAATCATTGTCTGTACAATGAAGTCTAAGCCTGTGTCAGGTTCAAATGAATAAAGGAATGTAAGATGTCATACTGGATATCGCAGTGACAGCTAAGAGCAATGACAAATGCCCTATCACAGTCTGTGAGAGATCAAGGCAGCACTGCAGGCAACAGTGGCAATGAGCTCCAATGGCATAGAGCTGTTGCAAAAAGGTGCCAGGTGGGCTATGAGCTGAAGGAGCTTGACTAGATACTTTATTTGCTTTGTACTGGGAAAAACACAGAACCACGGAACAATTAAGAGAGAAACCATCATCGATGGCTGCAGCATCTAGATCTGCAATGACAACAAGTTAGGTGGTCAGCTGCAACTGGTAAATCTCTCTGAATGATTGCCTCTCTCCCTGATTGAAAACCAGCTTCTAGAGTCACAATGTGGAATGAAGACAAACACAAAACAATTAATATGCTCCTTTCTATTGGCAAAAGAGCAGGAATGAGGACAACAAAATCTTGAGTTCTGGGTAGGTTTTTGTCACTGAATGAGAGGCTTTGGTCTGTGAGCTGACCCTGGACTTCATATCCTTTTGGATAAGAAGTACCTTTTATACTGTCAGCTGTCCGAAGCTCAGGTACTTGAGAGTCTGTTGGTTTAGGGACAGCTCCACAATGAAATTCCTGGCAGAGGAAAGGGCAACTGAGCCTTAGCTGACCTCTTTCTTGGGACAAGCATTGTCAAACAAGGATGTGTGACTGAACTGTTTGTACTGCTTTGCACAGCTGTTCTGGACAGGACAATTCGTTGCCAGCTGTCCCAAGTAGTCTTCCAAGTGCAGGAAGGTTTGCTTATTCTCTTTAGACCCCATGTCAAGCAGACTGTACAGGACCTTTTAGTGTTGATGCTATGCTTATTATCTGCTCTGATGCAGTTTTTTATTTGCTCCTAGGTATATTCTGTTGCTTAGAACTGGCCTTGCATTTACTCCTGGTCTGAGCACAGAAAACCACACCAGACCCCTCAGAAAGAGCACAGCTTGCCTTTATCATACATTATCACAGCAGAGCTTATTATCCTCCATGTATTTGCATATTGTGGGTGTGTTCTGAACCTGAAACTCCAATTCTTGAAGAGAAAACATGATTTTTGTATAACTCATGGAACAAAGCTCTGCATTAAATGCATACTTTCTGCAGGTCTGGAACCAGGACACTACACAGAAGTCAAATTCATCAGGTATAAAAAACCACTCGGATAATTTTTATTCTATTCCTAAAGTGTGATGATGTGAAAAAAAAGATCACTGATAAAAGTGCAGCTGCTTCCTGAATCTGTTTGTAGGTCCTAAAATACAGGCCATATGTGATGAGCTGGACTCGTGATACAGGTCTGGACACTTCTGTAATTCATGTATGATAGACCAGACTGAGGGAATGGGAATCACGGTTGTTTACAGAGAGTCCTGAAGGACATTTGGAAGGCAGATTTCACTGAGTTAAATACACTGACCAACTCTTACATGCAGCAGTGGAAGACCAGTGTGGTAGAAGTAGAACTAAACCCAGGCGAACACAAAGTGGCCCTGAGCAAAAAAGGGATAAAGAGTGAAAATAGTGGCATAAATCTGAGATGCACTATAACCAGTGTGAAAGAGCAGCTTATTAGGTGAAGACACACAGGTTTGAAGAATCATAGAGTATTTCACACTGGAAGGGAACTATAAGGATCATTGAGTTCAGCTCTCTGCTCCTTGCAAGACTACCTATAAATAAACCATATGACTAAGAACATTGTCCAGACACTCACTGAACTCTGACACACTGGGTGCTGTGACCACTTCCCTGGGGAGCCTGTTTCAGGGTGTGACTGACCACCCTCTGGATAAAGAAGCTTTTCCCAGTGTCCAGTCTGAGCAGCTTCATTCCATTTCCTCGGGCCCCATCACAGGTCACCAGAGAGGGAAGATCAACACCTCCCCCACCGCTGCCGCCATTGAGGAAGTTGTAGGCTGAGATGAGGTCACCCCTCAGCCTTCTCTTCTCCAAGATGAACAAGCCAAGTGACCTCAGACACTCCTTGTAAGTTTTCTCCTTGAGGCCTTTCACCATCTTTGCCACTCTGCTCTGTACACACTCTTACAGTGTGATGTCCTTTTCACACTGAGGTGCCCAAAACCGCACACAGGGCTCAAGGTGAGGCCACATCAGCACAGAGTGGGAAAATCATAGACTCATAGAATGGTTTGGGATTCAAGGGACATTAAAGATCCCCCCCACCTTCGGCAGGGTCAAGCATCTCCCTCAACCATCTGGTGATGCTGTGCCTGACGCACCCCAGTATGTGGTTGGCCCTTTTGGCTACCAGGACACACTGTTGACTCATATTCAACTTGCCATCGACCTAAACCAGCAGATCTCTTTTTGCAGGGCTGTTCTTAACCTCTCATCCCCCAGTCTGTACTTGTAATGAGGATCACCCCATCAGAGATGGAGAATCTTGCACTTGCTCTTGCTAAATTAAATATATTTGGTGATTGCTGAGCTCTCCAGTCTATCCAGATCTCTTTCTGAGACCCTTGAGGGAGTCCACAGCTCCTCCTAGTTCAGCATCGCTGCCATATGCCCACTTTGGCATGTTCTCTTCAGCTTTTTCAATATCAGCTTAGAAGGATGACTGATAATCATTATTTTGTGGGCAAAAAGCTTAAAAGGAAAGTAACATGTCATACATGCCCTGTGACTTGGAGTCGAGGCACACCTCTCACTATTTAATTGTACGTCAGGTTTTCTTCTGGCTACCTGGCACTAGAAAGCATTTCTGCCTGTCCTGATGTCTGTGTTACCACCTCATGTCCTGAGCTACACGCTGACAGACAACAACTCATCAAGGGAATGTAGATTTATATGGCACATTTACTTTCACAAGAGGAAGCAGACTCAGGCAAAGAACACTGTACTGCCTAAACTTTTGACAGCAGTACAGGACCCTACTCTTCTTAACAGAGATCACAGTTATGTCCCATATATTCTAAAGAATTATGTCATACAGACTTTGGGATCTCCCTCCTCCCTTCCCCCCCTTTCCCCCCCTGTTTTAGAAATCACGCAGTGCTTTGCAGAGGTCAGAATGGTTTTGTAACTGTTTGTCCATTCTATTATTTCAATACAGAACAATAGCTTTTATAAGTGAAATGCTTTTATAACTGAAATACATTTGCTATTGTATATTATGATTGTCCCACAGACCATGAACACTCCTCTAGCTGGATTTCACAGTTCCCCCATCATCTGTCAGGCCAGTGAGTTACTCATGGAAGATCTGAGAGATACAATGCAAGTGCATACACAAATACGTTTGGAACTGACTGTTACTTTGTCTAGCTATGTTTTGCTCTTAACCCCTGAGAATAAAATACTTTGCTATAAAACCACACTCATACAAAGATCTTTTATAAATATTCCAGCTTCTCAAAGAAAATGTTTCTTTTTTTGACTTTCATCTCAATTGGTTTTGTCACATGCACCCTTCTTTATTTCCCCAGTTTTGTTGGTAGACTAAAAGGCTAAGTCCTGTTCTTCCCTCTCTTCTGTCTAGCATGGCTGCATTTTATACATTCAGAAAGGATTAGCTGAAAGAGAGTTCTGGTCTATTACTACAAGCATAATAATGAATTGACTAATTACTGACATATTGACTAATAACTGCCAATTATGTGTGACATCAGTAAGGTTTTCACATTTTTTGTTTTTACTGCCATCCCCGTATCTACTTGCAAATGAGGCATTATTTCCCGGCCTTTTCTCCAGCCCAATGGCCCTGATGTACTGGTGAAAAGCACTGTTATACAGAATAAAAAACTAATATTTGTTCTCCCTTTAGTCAAATGCAAACCCATTGAAGCAAAAAACTGACCTAATACCATTAATTTATTTTTATGGTGTCAAAAGTCAAACTTTTGAAGGACAGCAATGGGTGGGTCACAACTCAGACTGTATAAATTCCCGAGGGCTCAGCCAGTGTACCCACATACAGCTGGAAAGCTGTATTGTCTTTGGTGCTGAGGCTTGAAGGTAAGCACTTCTCTAGGAAAATTTACCTTCTCACGGTATTATTTCTTGTTTCTCACTAAACTTAAAAAGAGAAATTATTGTTTTGTGTTTGATATTTTTCAGGACAGAATATTTACATGACATTTTCTACAAATCTCACCTGTGTATATGCATTCTACACTATTTTATTATGTGGAAAATCTGAATAGTTGCGGGCTTGGGGAGATTTTTAAAGTTATTCTTTGTGGTTAAAATATTATTTTGTGCTCAAAACACGATTTTATTTCAGAGCATCTTATCCTCCCATTCAGTATCTTTTCAGATTGATTTTGACAGACAAGTAATAAATTTTCTTGCTTGACCTCTTGGTTCAAAAGAGTGCATTGAGAGCAGAACTGTGGTGTTCAGTGAATTTGCTAAGTTTATTTTAGTGTGAAATTTCTCTAAGAGTTACATTCCTGAAAAATACAGTTGGTGAACACAAGACAACATAAAAAGGTGTGTGGGTGGACAGATGTATAATTTTAAAATAACTTATAAAGGGAACATGTATACAGAAAGGAAAGTGAGAGAAATATGTGCGTGTCTGTATGTGTATATCCA
Organism: Rhagologus leucostigma; assembly: GCA_013397725.1. Taxonomy (NCBI): domain Eukaryota; kingdom Metazoa; phylum Chordata; class Aves; order Passeriformes; genus Rhagologus; species Rhagologus leucostigma. The sequence goes on along the minus strand of VZTD01005123.1, from coordinate 53,560 downwards.
AGAGGCCAGTCACAAAACACTTTGGTAGAGTTTAACACTACAAAGAGAAACCTAAGAGCCCAGCATTTAGCTCCTGCATAAGGGGCTGGATTTTGAAAAACAACAATTTAATCTCTCAAACAGGTTATAATCTGAGAAAACACAGCATATTTAAGCAAAGCAAGCTATATCTGAAAGCACAATACAATGAAACATGAATTTCGTGCATCAGTCTTGCTCCTAGACTAGGTGACCTGAGACTAATTGTATTGCCTATCCATGCTTCCATTACTAAAACAAGGGTAAAGCTACGGGCCTTTGAAGATCTACTGACAGTAAGTACTGTGCAACAAATAGATACTTTATTACTTCTACTTATTTTTAAAAAATAAAAATAGCCAGCCTCTGCTTTTACCCATCTGTCCAAACCTAGAGCAAGTGCAAGTATAATTTGCACTTGAATTTCCAGCTTTGCAAGTATATCAAAGAGATATTTTCTTGTGTTCATCAAGCTACTGCAAAGTACTAAGGAATTCTAGCTTACAGTGAATGAAAGTAAGTACAGGCAATTGTTGTTCACTGCTTTGAAAAGGTAAACAGAAATCACACACAGATTCCAGACCTCTGAGGAACAGTTACAAGAAGGTAAATGTATAGAAATGCAGAAGGAAACAGATTTGTGAAAACAGAGTTTCTAACATGCATAAGAGGTGACAGAGCAATAGACATGTTAACACAGAATGATTTCCAAACTACTTGTTTATATTTTATTGCCTGAAAACTCCTGAAGCGCATGTGCTGTGTGTGTATGGTATTCCCATCATTACCCTGTTATTGTACTTCTGCTCTTTGCTCCAGGCAATACTGTGGCACAATGGGCTCCATCGGTCCAGTGAGCACGGAAGTTTGTTGTGACATATTCAGGGAGCTGAGAAGCCAGAGTGTCCGGGAGAATGTCTGCTACTCCCCTCTGCTCATCATTTCAACCCTGTCCATGGTCTACATAGGTGCAAAAGATAACACCAAGGCTCAGATAGAAAAGGTGAGACTACATTTAAGGATCTAAACCCTCCTGCTGCTCAAAAGAGCCACAGCCCTTAATTATATGATAATGTCCCTCAGAGGCTAAAAAATGTGGATCCAGAGTTATCAAAAGCTGTGGCCACCTCAGGCTCCCATAGCGTTAAGCAAATGAATCAGCCTGAAATCTTGAAACTGGATTTAAATTTTATCCTTGTTAGCAGTAGAATTCTCAAAGACAAAAGCACATTTGAGTGATCCTTTGTTTATATAAGGAAAGGAGACAAAATCGCTAGGGAAAGAGCCAAAACATATCCCCAAACTGCAAAGTGTTTCATGTGTTTCCTACAGCTCTCACTATCTTCAAAGAGAGTTATAGGCTTCTTATAGGCTTGTTACCTATAAGAAAGTTGGTTTTGGTAGCACACCCTGGAGCTGAATCCTAGATGTTCAATAGAAAAAAGGATCATCTAAGCAGGCAACAGTAGGCATGGCTGTTCAGAGATGGTACAGATAGATTGCACTCTTTGAGTCATCCAGCTTCTCAGTTAGTTAATAGGTTTGCCTCAAACATTATGTGTTAATCTCAGTTGCGTAACCTTTCTGTTGTCATACCAGTTATTTCAACTACTGTTATTCTTAATTACAGGCTATCCACTTGGATAAAATCCCAGGATTTGGAGAGAGTATTGAATCTCAGGTACAGAAATAATTTCATCTCCTTCTCTATGTCAGTTTCTCCTGGAAGCAAAATCTATCAGACAAAGCGGTCTCTTAGCAGTTCCAACCCTACTCAAATGTGCAGCTAGTGCTCCTCATCCAGCATTTGGGGGAACACTTCATTCATAAGAATGGACAGAGGAGGCAGGTAACAGAGGATTCAGGGCAAGCATAAAATGAAACTCATCACCATAATATTGGGCCAGTAGGGGAAATTATATATATTTGTATGGTTAGGCAAAGTATCTGGGTGCTACTGGTTAAACAGGACTGGTTAGGAACAGAGGAAACTTGATCTGCTGGAGCTAGATTACTGAGGCAGGTAATTAAAAGCCCCCCTCAGAAAGGTATGAGGAAATTACAGCAGAAAACCCTCACCTAATTGTATATATTACAAAATTACTACATCAGCATAGGATGAACAGTTTCATAAGCAGAAGCATCTGAACTACTCTACTCCTTTCACATAGTATGTAATACCTATTCCTTATTAAAACCAGAATAACATCATCTGTCTTTTTATTTGTATTCATGTCAATCAGTGTGGCACATCTGTGAGCATCCACACTTCACTTAAGGACATCTTCACCCAAATCACCAAACCAAGTGACAATTATTCCATCAGCATTGCCAGCAGACTTTATGCCGAAGAGAAATACCCAATCCTGCCGGTGAGTTGCTCTAAGATCTGATCTGAATGTCAAAGGTGTAACTTTCTGTAATGCAAAAAGCACTGTCAAAAGTCCAGGTTCTGCTAAAGAAATTTTCTTCTGTATGGAAAGATTCTCTCTATCACAGCCTTAAACCTTGAGAGTCTTGAGAGAAAATGTGACTAGCCAAAAAGATGTTTGTGCAAATTACAATAAAGATCCAATCAGATCAAGGTATAATTAATAAAGGTAATTTTTGTTGGCAAGAGATAACTCCAACTCTTTTCTCAACTTGCAAAACAAACCTGAAAAATAACTTCAGGTTCTCAAAAATATTGCAAGGTTTTCCATTGAAAGGAACATTTAATTTGAAATTAAAAGAAAATATCATTGCAAAATTAAAATTTTAACATTGGGCAAAATGAAAAAAACCCCCATACTCAACTGAAATGAATGTTGGTTTTGGATCAGACTCAGTTCTAGAAAACATTGTTTAAAATGTGGGCATATACTCTTGCTTGAAACAATGCCTGTCAAACCTTAAGATGCTTATGAACTAGCTTATGGTTTACTGATTAGCCTTAATAAGCAGATTGCTCATATCTGTTAATTTCATTCTTGCCTTTTACATTTGCAAAATGCTTTGACAGTCTGATCTGAAAATGGCGTGCTCCTTCTTTGCAGGAATACATACAATGCGTGAAGGAACTGTATAAGGGAGGTTTGGAATCTATCAGCTTTCAAACAGCTGCAGAAAAATCCAGAGAGCTCATAAATTCCTGGGTTGAAAGTCAGACAAATGGTAAGAGGAAGCCAACTATCAGCATAGGTATTTTCCCTTCTGCTACCATGTTTGAACAACATACGAGAACACTTAAGTCAGGTGATGAAAAACCAAAACCTCTCCCTCTGCTCCTTTTCCTGGATAATAGATCAGTGTCCAGATACAGAACTATCATCTAACAATTTTTTTTTTCCTCAGAAACACCCCTGTTAGAGGACTCTATCTGTAAAGGCTTTGTGGATATGTAATACTTTCAGTCCTGATAAAAGGGACAGCACAAAAATATGCTTTGCACACAACACAAAAAATGGTTTGACACCAATGTTTCAACTTTTGTTTGAAGCAAAAAGTATTAAATGCTTGGTTGGGAGACCATCCTGGGATAAAAGGTTCCAATGGTTCTTCTGTTGTCACAAAATATACTCATTTTGTAACAAGTAAATCTCTGGATCTCATATCTCTCACTGTAATTCTTTATAGGGAGAGAAACTACAGCCATTGTTAACAGCAGTAAGCAGATCAACTTTGGAACTACAAGATAACAGCTACAAAACCAAAATAATGTCCTTGCCCTACACCCGCCTTCCCACAAGTTCTTTACCCTTCATTTAATGTCGTAATTGACAAGTAAGATGTGTTATACACAGATACGTTATACATGTTCTCTCTTCCTATGCATTCTTGAAGGGACCATCAAAAATATCCTTCAACCAAGCTCCGTGAGTTCACAAACTGACATGGTCCTGGTCAGTGCCATTTACTTCAAAGGACTGTGGGAGAAAGCATTTAAAGAAGAAGACACCCAGACAGTTCCTTTCAGAATTACTGAGGTATGTGGGCATATATCACTCTAAAGGTGTCACCTTCTAGAATTTATGAAGGAAGTAGACAAGTTGTTGCACAACCTTCCTGAAAAAGAGCAATTATCAGCTTTAACCGTAAGTAGGCATTTCTACACTCTAGGAACAATCTTTGTGAAAACTGTATTATTTTCTTTGGTTTTGCAGCAAGAAAGCAAACCTGTGCAGATGATGTCTCAGATTGGTACATTTAAAGTGGCAGAGATCCCTTCTGAGAAATGTAGGATCCTGGAGCTTCCATATGCCAGTGGGCGGCTGAGCCTGTGGGTGCTGTTGCCTGACGACATCTCTGGCCTGGAGCAGGTATGGCCCTGGCAGCTGGGTTTCAGAAAACTACAAACATGGTGAAATTTAGGTGCTGAAAAGCTCTTCACAATACACTTATCTTAAAGCACATCATCAGCACAGATCTGAATACTGGCAACATGGGATTGTTGCATAGAGGTACACAGCTGTCTCAGTGGTCCTGCAAAAGTTTGTGCTGAGGATGGATTGCTAAACAACTGGTTTAGTGGGTAAAATTTTTGTCACTGCAGAACAGATTCTTCTCAGATAAGCAGCTGTTAATCCAGCAGCTTGAGCTCCACAGCTTTTATATCTCAGTTCTTGCATCCTGAGGAGCTTCCTGAGAAGTTCATATTAGCTGGAGTAGTTGCAATTATTGAATGGTCTGCAGACTTCAGCATGCTTCCTTCATACCTTCAAAAGTTAAAACATCTAAAAATTGAATATGAGGGGTACTGGAATGATTAAAGCAATTTCAGAAAGTAAAATGTATATGACATATTATTATTGATATGAACAGAATGCAGGCATGGGATATTGCCATTAGCAGGAATAGAGTTTGAGCAGGAAAAGTTATGTAATAAATTTGAGTTCATCGAAATGATTGCACACTAACTCTAAGAACCTAAATTATAAAAATAAAGAGTCATTTGAACACAGCTAAATATCTTTAGTAATAACTGATACCTCATTTATTGCTGAAGAAATTTAGCTGTGTTCAAATGCCTCTAGATACTTCAGGTATTAGTAATTGGTTACCATTAACACTTCTTTACTTGGAGTCTTAAATGTAGATAGAGCTCACGACTCATAAGCACAGGATGATTTTGGAATATATTTCTGAAGAAAAGAAGATGAATAGGCAAGACCTTTGGCGAAATTTGCTGAGTAGCCATCTAATTAAGACTATTAATTGGCAGTGAACCTATTAAAGAAATAGGAAGCAGGACAGAGAAGAGAGAGTCATGTTTTGCTTTCCTCTTCTAGACGCATTAATCTGTATATACCCAGAAAATACACCATGACAAGAGCAGTCAGTTTAAGAGAAAAAAACCACAAATGATACTGCATTGCTACAGAAGAAGTTGTGCTCTCATGCCAGAGATCTAATTTATTTGTTTTCTTGCAGCTTGAGACTGCAATCACCTTTGAAAATCTCAAGGAGTGGACCAGTTCTAGTAAAATGGAAGAGAGGAAGATTAAAGTTTATCTCCCCCGCATGAAGATTGAGGAAAAATATAACCTCACATCTGTCTTAAAATCCTTGGGTATCACCGACCTGTTCAGCTCATCAGCCAATCTCTCTGGCATCTCTTCAGCAGAGAGCCTGAAGGTGTCTGGGGCGTTCCATGAGGCATTTGTGGAAATCTATGAAGCAGGCAGTAAGGTGGCAGGCTCATCAGGAGCTGGGGTGGATGACACAAGTGTCTCTGAAGAGATTAGGGCTGACCACCCTTTCCTCTTCTTGATCAAGCACAACCCAAGCGACAGCATCTTGTTCTTTGGCAGATGCTTTTCCCCTTAAAGAGAAGAAAGCTGAAAGAGTTTCTGTCCCTCACAGCAAGACCCAAAGTGCTGCAGTATCAAGGGTAAAAAGAAACACAAACTTTCTCTTTCATCCATATTTTCTGCAACCAGAAGGGTTTATTAAAAAAAAAAAAAATTAAGGCAGAGAAATTATGCCATGAAAACAGCCTTTGCCTTTCCTTTCTGCAGAGTATTATTATTTACTCATGGATGTTCAGGGAATGAAAATCTGACCCAAAGAAAGCATGAGCATTAACAGAGATGCTCCTGGTGCAATTTAACCATAATAGTGCCGAATCATCACACTGAAAAAACACACCTTTTTTTGGGAAAAAAATGCAGTCTTCTAACTAAGCCAGGTTTCTGTACGGACAAATTTCGTGGTGACTCCTCTGGAATATGTCATTCAAAATTTCCTAGATTAAACTCTAAACTACCGCCAACCATACCTACTCTGACAAAGCAATAGATCTTTCTTTCTACTCCTGATACTGCAAGGCTCTTCCTCACTTTCTAAAGATGAATTATAGGAATCTTATAATTCATGTTTCTTCTTAAGTCTTTGTGGCTAAATCATCATGACCAAATATGGCAGGTTGCTATTCAAATTTTCTCCATGTATCCCTGTATATAATGGGTCTTGTGGATGTACACTTTTGCTCCTTTAATCATAATAAAAACTTATTTAAGCAAATGCATTTCATTAGGAGTATTTTAAGTGCACTTGGGACAGGGTAATCCTGGTTATGTGTACAAATCTGGGGCTTTGGGCAGATGGCAAGTTGAACATGATTCAGCTGTGCCCTGGCAGCCAGGAGGGCCAACTGTGTCCTGGGGGACATCAGGCCCAGTATCGCCAGCCGGGCAAGGGAGGGGATTGTCCCACTCTGCTCTGCACTGGGGCGGCCTCACCTCGAGTGCTGGGGGCAGTTTTGGGTGCCACAATATAAGAAGAACATCACAGTGCTGGAGTATGTGCAGAGGAGGGTGACCAAAATGGTGAAAGCTCTCAAGGGCAAAACTTACAAGGAATGTCTGAGGTCACTTGGCTTGTTCATCTTGGAGAAGAGAAGGCTGAAGGGTGACCTCATCACAGGCTACAGCTTCCTCAGTGGGGGCAGTGGAGGGGGAGGTGCTGTTCTCTTCTGTCTAGTGACCAGCAAGAGCATGAGGAAATGGAATGAAGTTGTATCAGGATTGGACATCAGGAAAAGTTTCTTCATCCAGAGGGTTGGTCACTGGAACAGGCTTTCCCAGGGATGTGGTCATGGTGCCATGCCGGTCAGAGTATCTGGACAGTGCTCTTAGTCATATGGTTTATTTATAGATAGTTCTGTCAGGAGCAGGGAGTTGGACTCAGTGATCCTTATGGGTCCCTTCCAATTTGAAATATTATTTGTTTCTGTGATTCTTCTATCTGAGTTGGTTCAATGATTTCAGAGAGGTGAGAAATGAGAGTCTGTCCTAATTCTGGGTTAAGATGCAATATTGAGACCAATTTTCTGCCAAGAAGGGACCAGAGTGACCCTTACTCCCTCATGAATGCCACTCAAATTAGTCAGATACAACAATTCCCGCACAAAACGTGATTCATCCAGTTTTTCTGAAACAGGAGTTGATAAGCAGTCTGGAAGGCAGCTGGATATGTGCAGAATCTACATGTCACTGAGATACAGCACTGCCTCAGAGAACACAGGTGAAAGGGAAATGGGAAGGTGTTTTTTACTTATATTTACGGTGTGTTTACAAAGCTTTATGGGCTTTTATTCAGAAGCTAGAGAGAATAATCATGCTAGGAAATGGGATGTCTATGTCTATTCCAGTTTTTCTCTGGAATTAGTTACTCATCTCTTTGTCACTGAAGCAAGAAAGGAAACAGAACTGTGCGGAACTGTCACAAAGAAGTATCAGGAAAGTGATACAGAAAGATTTTGGGGGTGCAGTTACTGCAAGAAGGTTATGCTCTTTCCTGATTCCAGTATGTACAGCATAGCACCAGTGCTGGGAGGACTGTAGTGGAATGCTTTTCAGTTCCAACACACAATATTTGCTTGTTCTACTTGTTCTGGCTTCCCCTGCTCCATCCTCCAAAACAACACATACTTTGGCAGGACCTAGGGGACACTACTTGCTAGTAGCAAACATGGTCTTGCAAAAGAACAAAGATAATATGACACCACCTTCACTGGTGTGTAAATAGTTCAGACATGTTCCTTCACTTTCCTTTATCATAGTTGATTGCTGATCAAGAGATAACAAATAGGGAAATTTATTGCAAGAGAGCTAACAACGTGTTTCCTATTGTCCTAGAGTTTCTGTTGATCTGGTCATGGAAATAGGGCACCTAAATTCCTAAGGACGCCTAAATTTCAGCAGATTTGGTCTACTCTTCTGCATTAGTTCTTCATTATTTCCAGGCTGTCTTAGTTTTTATCAATTGAAACATACTTCTTCACAAACAGAAGACACAAAGAAGTACATCTGCTCCTGTACAAAGACAGATATTTTCAGTGATACCTTCTGATTTCTGTTGACTTCAGCTGCCAGCACAGAAATGAGCAGTCATATTCCTGTCCTCAGTAGTCACTTCCTTAAAAGAAAAAAAACCCATGTATTTGCAGTCCTGTTTTCAGAAACCATTTTGGAATTTGGCAAATCGTATCCCCATTAAGGAATGGACGCTGGAGTCCTCAGATCCCAGGCAGAGAAATATTTGTTTGAATGCTAAAAATTTCAACAGCCTTCCACACCTGAGATACCGTAGCTTCTGTAATAACAGGCACCCAAAGTACAGGCCGCTAAAGGCAGATGCCTGGATCTTGGCACCCAAGCTGTGTGCCAGATAACAGACCTCCACCACTCAGCATGGAACAAGTCCTCTCCTTTGTGCCAAGAAATGAGGCTACAGCTTCTTCTCTCCATCCTCGAAGAAACAAAATAGCACCATGTCTTAGAGACTTCATCTTTCTGCTGTGTCATGAATTACAGGTGCATTATGCTCTTGTTTTCCCACAGTATGTCTTTCAGCACAAGTATGGAAGAAGGCTCATGCTCAGATTTAGGATCTGGCATTAGAGGTTTTTATTGCTCTACCACCACACCCAACATATATTTGTAATTTCAAGCGTGCAGAGGCAAAATTAATTCAAAGGATTACTGAGTTGTGCCGATACAAGACCACACTTGCTTGCTTTCTTGTGGTCTTACAATAGGAAGGTAATTCCATAGAGATGACAGAATTTGACCCCGAGGCCTTACTGTTTATTCCAGTACTAATTGTTCTAATACATAAATATGCAAGTAATATTGCTTGGTTGAACAAAGTCCGTTATTTGCAAAAATTGGTCTCCTGAAGTTCACAGAGTTAGAGAGCAACTTGCATTGGAATGGGCAGCTGACAGTCATCTGGTCTTAGCTTCAAAAACACATTAGGGCCCTTCTCAGCTAAATGTTGCATATCTTTAAATTTGGAGAATCCACAGGACTAATTTAATTTTAAACATAAATCTAAATATTACTAATGTAGAAGTAGTGTAGACTATCTAGCCATCTTAGCTTTCTCTCACCAAATGAGAGTTCATCACATGTGAGAATGAGCCCCACCAGTTCCTTCATTTTGATTCTCCCATGCCCAGTCCACAAAGCTCTCACTATTTTCCCTTACTTTTAAACCTCTTGGAGCCAATACAGAAGAATATCTCTGAAAACCCCAAGGAGTGTTTAATCACCATGTGAACAGCAAATTCTTAGGATGGTTAAAAATGCTACGGAACAAAAGTGAGATAATAGGTCGCTGCACGCTACATATTTTTAGTCCAGAAGCATAATTTATACTTTATCTACACTTTATTATATGGGAATATCATCGGGATATTGTTTGCACCTGACCTCTTTTTCCTCACTGTTACAGTATTAAACATCCCAAGAAAAAGAGTTTAATACCATATAGTCCAGCTGTCTTGTGAAAGGAACAAACACTCTCAAATTGCATGCTACTCCTAGGGAAAAAAATATATATTCCAAACTAATTTTGTGCTCTTATTTCTTTAATTTTTCATCACTTTCTTACTTTTTCTAAATGCTAGCAATATCATCCCACATCAGGCAAACAATGAATTTCTATTAGTGGCACCTTTAGAGAACAGGAACAGGTTCCTGGAGGTGAGCAAATCCTTACAAGGAAGGCTGACTTCTTAATCACAGAGATAAAATTCCAGTTTAGTGGCTCTGATAAGAAGCCAATATGGAGTGGGAGAATAGTGAGGTGCCAGATGTTTTTTGTAAGGAAGAGAATTACAGATCAAAGGGGCAGAGGAGGAGTCATTAAACTTCACAGGGCTGTGTGCAGGAGCAGTTCCTCTTTCCTCTTCCCTCTTTTCTCTTTCATTCTGCCTCATTGCCCTTGGATGTGGTTCATTATCTTTCCCCAAGGCGCTGACTATCCCCTCCCTCACCATGCCTTCCTTTTTCCTCCTTGCCCTTCAGCAATTTCTGCTTCTGTGGGCAGTGAGGGAAGAGGGCAGGGCTGGAGTCAAGACTTGATTCTAAAAGGAGAAATGTCAGGGAGAGGAAGAAAGTGGGAGGACAGTTTACCCCTCCTACTGCCTGGAAGGACCATCTGCTATGAAATTACGCTGTGTCAGCTGCAGAGGCCAAGCTGCATCTCAGCTGCACCTGCAGGAGGTGGGGGGAGAGCCCGTTCCTCCAGCCACAAAGAGAGAGCAGTTGCTCTGCCTTTCCTTACATGTCCTCTGGTAACTTTCCTTAGCCTGATGTTGCCTCTGTTCCACTGAATTCAAATCAGTCTTGACCTGAGTGTTGGTCTGTCTATGTTCCCAGAAAAGGAATTAGCAACTACAGAAGCAAGGGATATTAAAAAAGATAAAGGATATTAAGGAAGATAAAGCCAAAGGTCTAGAAAAGGAAGTGAGATAGACCAAGAAGAAAGAAAAGTCTAAAGCAGATGAAAGGGACTCCTGCACTAGTTTTTAACCTACGCAGAGATAGTTCTGCTTATGGCTTTCAAAGAGCAAAAGAGCCACAGATATCAGTCCAAAAGATGATGAAAGCCATTAAGATCTCCTTAGAGCTGAATCAAAAGAGTTTGGAAATGCTATGGTAAAGAGCGAATGATCATCAGGATAGTTTAAAAGAAGGTCCTCAGTGCAATACCCTGCAAGTTCACACTTTTTCAACTCTCACAAAAGTTTGAGGATCAAAAGGAAAACTTTTCATCTTATTTTACCTGAGAGCAGAAACGAATATGAGATGATCTGGTCTTACTTGTCATGTATCAAGTCATTCATTTCTACTTGGTTATGAAAGGCTTACTGACTTGAACCACGCAAAAGGATGTCAGGTCTCAAGAGACTGAGATCTTCTTGTGCTACAGGAATATGAGAGATGGAAAGATGCAATGGCAAAGACATTGATAAGTCATGTTCAAGTGATGCTCATGACATGCCTGGTCAGTCAAGGTCCTTGTCAGTCTAAAGGGGAAATTCCATTCCAAGCCCTCATTTTTGGGGTTACCCTCTTCCAGGATGAAGCATTACTGTTGCTGTATGTGCACTTAATCAGTTAGTTCAGATCAGTTCCAAGGTTAGGGTAAAAAACATGAAACTATGAAGGGGCAGCAAGTGCCAAGCAGATCAGTGAATAGCTAAGATTTCCTGTACACCTCCTTAAGTGAGTATTGGAGAAATTCTCCTGCTGAAACTCCTGAAATTACCAACTGCCTTGGGAAACTCCTGGTCATTCCACCAAGCAAGAATATTTGCAATCAAGCTGAATGAAAAATAGAGCATTCTATTTAGGGTTTCTTAAAAGACTGTCTTTCCTCTATACCCGGCTCTGGCACATCAGTACAAGGCTCCTGTTTAGGCTCTTGTTTAGAAATGTGTTTTGAAAATACACTGACTTGATATTCACATTCTTCATTCCATAATGTAGCACATCCTTTGCTATAGCACTGGAAGAGGAAGAAGGGATCAGCTTTCTGATTCAGTAGTTGTGCAGCTGACATACAGTTCCACCCTTTGAGAGATTTCTTTGGAAAAATGACAAGTTTCAGCCAAAGTGCATCTGAGCCACACATACGTCATTAGTCATAATGCAGCACTGTGTATCATGACTGAGAAATTCAGGCCACTCTTCATAATGTCATCTGTGACCCACGATACTTTTAAAATGCTCACCATCTGAGTCATTCAAAGGAAAACGGCACCCTTGCACATGTGGAAACAGTATGCATATTCATTCACAGATAAACTGTCCCTTTTCAGATACACAGATCAATCCTTTCTCAGAAGTGTTGCGCTTCTTACCAGAGCAGAATTTCTCAGGACAAGCACTACCTTTATTAATTACAGTGTCTAAGCTAAAGCATGTAGAAATAATGCTAAAGTATGAGGAATTCTGCTGGGACTGTCAAATTTTACCACACCTTTGCTTCTGCAGGTGTGGAACAAAATGCCTTAATAATATTTATACAGGAACCTCACCACACCCTTTGGAAACTCATAAGGTTTTACGTAGTGTTAGAGTATGTCAGCAAGGATTGCTTGGCAAGGGAAGGCTTGCAAATTTACTTGTAGGAGGTGCACAACAGATCTCTATCTACTCTGTTTCAAAATAAAGACACGTGTATTATCGACCAAAGCTTTAAAGGGAAGAAGGATACTCAAAGAATGAATATCTCTTAAACTTAAAAACTATTTGAGATTTTAGGTTGATACAAACTTATTGTCATACATAAAATTCCTTTACAGCAGAACCCAAAATTTGTTATACTCAGTCTAGGTGATGCATATAGGTTTTTTTTTCAGTTGACAGTGTTGGGAAAAGCTCATGTCATGCCCTCAATTACACTATGACAGAGGCATCACCCAGGAAAGAGCCCTCCTTAGCACAGAAAATGTTATGTTTCTAGTCATAAAATCATAGAATATACTGAGGTAGAGGAGACCCATCAGGATCACTGAGTCCAACTCCTGGCCCTGCACAGGACACCCCAAGAGTCACATCATGTGCCCTGAGAGTGTTGTCCAAACGCTCTTTGAACTCAGACAGGCTTGGTGCTGCCTGTGGACCACTTCCCTGTGGATCCTGTTCCAGTGCCCAACCACCCTCCGGGTGAAGAACCTTTCCCTGATATCCAACCTAAACCTCCCTTGAGTCAGCTTCATGCTGTTTCCTCAAGTCCTGTCACTGGTCATGAGAGTGAAGAGATCAGGACTTACTCCTCCACTTCCCCTCATGAGGATGCTGAAGACCACAATGAGGTCTCCCCTCAGTCTCCTCTTGTCCAGGCTGAACAGACCAAGTGACCTCAGCTGCTCCTCATACAGCTTTGCCTCCAGACCCCTCACCATACTCATGGCCCTCCTTTGGACACTCTCCAATAGCTCAGTGTCTTTTTTATTTTGTGATTCCCAAAACTGCACACAGCATTCAAGGTGAGGCCACACAAATGCAGAGAAGAGCGCTTATCACTCTTACTATTTTCTCATTTTCTGTGCCCCTGTCCTCCTTACAGTTTTTAAATTTAAATCACAGAGAGATTAAAAAAAAATCACACCTACAAAGGGATTAAAATATTCTCAGATTTCAAAACCCTTCTCCTCCCCATGCTTCTTGTATCTCCTAAAATCCTTTTAAAGGTTTGGGGACATTTAAAATCCTTTCATGTTTGAAATCTACTGGCCTGCTCTGGCTGAGTCAAAAACTTGAATAGAATGCTCTGCTGGCTGAATCAGAAATTCTTTCCTGCCAAGTAAATAAGAAGTGTTTATACTTGTGAAAAATACTTGAGGATGTCAGGGAAACTGAAGAGCTTTCCTTCAAACACCACTTTTTCTTTTGGTCTTACTTGAAATACAGAATACTTTCGTTCTGAATTAAATAGGATTTCCAAGAGCTGTACAGAGCTGATAGCTAAAATAAGCTACCAATGAGCATGAAAACCAGCCATGAAATATTATATCCTAAAAATACTGTGTCAGAGCAGAAGCTACCATTTTTCCTACCATAGGGCACTTTATAATGTTCTATTCAGACATCAAACATATCACCTGCTCCTGAACCCAGGCACTAATGAACAGAACAATACACTGTGTAGGAAAGTCAAAATGACGTGTGCAAAGTTACACTGAAACTGGAGGAACACAAAATGCCTTTACATAGCTGAGATCTGGCCAGGGCACTGGTATCCTGCCAATATTTGTCCTAACCAAATGGAAACATGAATGACTGCAGTGAAAGGGACCACAGGTTTACTTCCCACAGGAAGGACACTATTAACACAAATATAAGTCTTCTAGTGTGCTGCTGTGTTGACTTAGCAAAGAGTGGGAGTACCACTGCTACTGAGTCAGCAGTAGCACCATCCAATGCGTTGTGTCCTCCAGTGATGTTAATTTAAAAGGATATTAGAAAATATTATCAACTCATCACGTTGATAAAGCATATTTTGTCTTCTGAGATGAGTATAATTTTAGTTTCTCAGTATGTTTTTCTCATTTTTATTTCCTAACTACCAGCCATGCCATTTAAGAGGTGTTCCAAAAAGGTAGCTGTGCAAAAGCACAAACCTCTTATTCAGCCTAACCCAGAATTTCTGTGTAAACAGAACACCCCAGTCACTTCTTGTAAGGCAGCAAGCAGTAGCACTAGTTAACAAATTAAGTTCACCCCCGCTTTATAACCAGAAAATCCACAGCAATTGCTCTAAGGGATGAAGTCTTTTCAGGGTATCTATCACTCTTCAACAACACGGCTAAATTTACAAAGATTACTCAAATAATTTATGCTTTGGAAACCATTCAGGGCCAATGTAAACAGATTACAACTTTCCCAGGTGCAATGGGAGCAATTAGTTCTGCAGTGAATCTCTCTCCTACACTATGCTGCTCTCTGAAAAACATAACAGATATGTCTAATTACGACTCACACTGAAACATGCCCCTTTTGCATAGCTACCATTTCAAAATACCTGAGGGGCAGGAAAACACCATCCAGTTAAAGTAATGTGGCTTGTCACAGGTAGGAAAGCAACTTTAGCAAAGCTTTCAATTCCCAAGTTACAGTGATACAGAAGTTTCATTATTGTCAAGGGATCCTTTGCAGCTGTACCCTCCTATACCCTGCACCAAATTTTGCAGGTATTTCCATGGTTCATTCCTCATTATGAGATCCTTCATGCAAACATCTGACTCACAACATAAGTCTATGTTAAATGTATGCTCACAGACAGCAGGTGAGAAGAAAGCTCTCCAAAGGGAGTTTACGGTGAGGAAACAGACCTTGTGAGTGAGTCCTGCTCAGTGTTGGGGAGGTATCCAATTCCTATTCAGGTTTTCAGGGCGGAGGTATCAACAGCGCAGAGAGAAAAATTAAATAAAGGGCAAGGTAGGATTTTACAGGATGTTTCAATTAGGGGTCAGAGTGGGGATGGACAGATACAGGAAAGGCTGCAGCGGCAGGGACAGCATGATTGCAAGGAAAACTAGGGAACGAGGTATTTTAGCAGCCCAGGAAAGAAGAAAAAGAGGATTTGACAGAATATTCATTTCTGGAATGGAAAATAAGGAATAGATCTCTGATGTGCTACATGGGTCAAACAGCTTCCAGACTGGGTGGGGAAAGAGAAATGAAGTCTAATCTAAGACCTACACTAAGTTCAAGTGATGTTGCCCACTGCTAATACAAGCAAGGGTCTGGTGCCTGTCTCTTGACCTTCCCTAGCTCACAGTTACAGAGTTTTGCTGCCTGTACAGTCTTAGAACCCTTCAAGAGTAACAAAACCCATTCTTCCAAAACAGAAACTCACCAGGAATGACAAATTCTTTCTCAGAAGGAAGCAGGCAATAGAAAAACTCACACATAAGAAGTCACTTTGTTTTTTTCTGCCTGTCTGTTTCTCAGAGATAAATTCTGTTAGACAAACCATAAAAGAAGTAGGTCAGCGACTGCCTTTTTTTAAACTCTCCAAACCACAAAAGAAATATTGTTGAGAGTAGTGTGGGTTCAAGTTGTTACTAGCCTGTTGCCACAAAAGTGTTTACAGAAATACTTAAGCAGTCAGTTTTGTAAAGCTCTTGTATGGTATCATTCTTACCATCACTTCACATCCTACTCTGAGGTGATTCAGTTCTTCCACAGGGATGTGGCCTATAGGGCATATTACATTGCAGAGCCATGAGTCATAAGAAACTTCACAGAACCGGCCAGGCACACTATAAATTCATCCTACCCTTCACGTGAACTGCAGAAACCTTGGAGACACCTCAGAGCAGCAGTGTTTCTCCCTGCACAAAACAAGGTACTGTAATGACTTCTAGATACTATTTATTTCACTTATTCTTGGCTATTGTTGCTTTGTTGACAAATGCATAGGAAAAAAGGAAGCAGGTATTTGAACTGGAAACAATTAATACTTGGAAAAGTAATTAACTAAGATTGCAGAGGCATAGTCTAGAAGATGGAAGTCTTAAAAATATACAGGAAGAGCAACTTATTGTCCAGAGTTCTATAATTTCTAGAGCTCACTGACTAGCATATATATCATAGCAGACTAAGAACCACTGTGTTTGCTTAAGTCAAGTAATTTGTTCTTGTACTCTTTAGTGCTTAGAGTTATCAGTTTAGCTCCTGGTTTGCAAGCTACTAGCGTCACAAACTATCTTTTATTCTAAGGCCATCCTATATGAACCAAAATAGCTCTTAGTCCCTGACTAGAACCCTCAGCTAAACCTGCAAGGAAAATGACAAATAGCAGCCTTTGTGGTCTGCTGAATATAGAAAGCTTGTATTGCAGAAGAACTGGGAAGCTAGGATCTGGGCTAGTGCTGTAAGACAGGGTTTCAGGACATTTTTAAAAGTCAGAAAGGTAATTCAGGATGCTTAGCATGCAATAGTTGGGGCAATGCTTGCTCAAGTATAGGAAAGAGTGTTTTGTCTTGACCTAAAGGAATAGTTTGACTGCTACTGTTACCAGAGTATTTGTTCACTACAGAGATGAGCATCAAAAGGCTCTTGAACAAATTGAAGCTCAAAATTTGTCATAAGAGACAGTTTCTCAGTAGTCTCCAGCCCAGGCTTTGCTGAGTAATGCTATCAACTGTCACTCCAAGATGCTGCAAAGGACAGTGCAATAAATTTCCTGGTGAACAAATATGAAACACAGCTAGACGCTGGTTCATCCCTAGAAATGATAGCTAGTGCCATCTGTGAAACAGGACATGCTAAACTTCATGTGACTTTATAAATAGTTAATGCTCCTCGTTCTTCACATAGGCAATTTTAGAAAGTCTTTAAACCACAAAAAAGTTCAAACAGTGAAGAGGAACTTCTAAACAAATAACAATCATAGTTAGTGGTTCATTAATAGCATCTTTTCTTCCTTTCTGTGCCGCTTCAGGACAATGGATGCATTGAATAAAACAAATACAAGCTTTGCTCTCGACTTTTTCAAACAGCAGTGTCAGGAAGATGGTGACAAGAATATTTTGTTCTCTCCTTGGAGTATTTCATCTGCCCTGGCTACTGTTTATTTGGGAGCCAAAGGTAACACTGCAGATCAGATGGCAAAGGTGAGTCTGGGCTTCAAAAAGTAGCTGTCTGAAAGAGTTGATCTTTTGGAGCAATGTCCTCCATGCCAGCAATTTGCTGTGACAGAACAGAGGAAAGTCATATTACGTATAGAGTTTTGAGGACTCTCTCCTGTAGATATTTTAAATTTTACACTTTGCTAAACATAAATCCACATCTACAAGATTAGAGAAAAACCATGTTGAGACTACAACCCGTTCTTCGGGGTATGTAATTTACAGGCAAAATTACTGACTGAAATTGCCAAGTCGCACTTGTTCAAAGCTCGTGGTGACATCAGGGGACAATGAGAATAGCCCCAATGCATGTGGTGTTACCAAACACCTAATGCAGGTACCTAGCTCCTCTTGTAGGAGGGGAGGCTTGTGAGTTTGCATCTGCTAAGGCAGAAGTTGTGCCACCTGCTAAGGCAGCAATCTAACTTCAGATTTACAGGACAAAAGAGAACCAGTAGGGTAAAAAAGGAGTGATCTTCCGTTAGGATGAATGGAAAACAAAACAAAACAAAAGGCACAGCTCTTCTTAAACCTGTTCCAAGGTTGGCTGCATCCCTTTGTAGCCTGGCTAAGGTGAACAAGTCCAGAGAAAGGGATTTAAGGCATGGAACTGCCTGCACAATTTTTCAGGCTTTCTGACACATAGCAGAGCTCCATTTAGACTTCTACTTTGGTAGACTCCACCTGGGAGCAATTGGCTCTTTCCAGGTATTAACTGGTCATCCCAGAGCATAACTCAAAGCAGGCAGATTCCTCAGCGAAGGCCAGGTACATAAGAGTTTTGCCCTGCAGCCCTCATCTCAGTTTGCACAAGCCATTTTGTACACATGGGTATCAGGACCGAACCAAAGATTTCATATTCAGTAAGGAACAGACACAAGAAGAAAATCTGAGCTTGACTCTCCTCACTACCAGTCCCCATGACAGCACTGAACAATTTTACTGAAACAGCAAATTTTCTATTGGTGCATTTATTATTGCTTTTCCCACTACAGGTACTTCACTTCAACAAAGCTGAAGAAGCCAAAAATGTCACCACAACCATAAGAATGCATGTCTACTCCAGAACAGAAGAGAGTCTATCAAATCGACGTGCATGTTTCCAGAAGGTATCTCACCCAAGCTGGCGGTCAAACTATGGGCACGGTCACGTCTTCTCCTGCTTGTGTTTTCCTTCCACATTTACATTTGCTTATGTTTGCCTTCCTCAGATTTAGTGCACACAATTAATTGGTGCAGCATTCTGTGATAGCTTCACCTAATGCAACACTTATTACATGCTTCCCAGTTTTACACAGAATTGCACAATCTACCCTCAAATTTGGCAAATTTAACATTTGACGATCAATCGATCTCTTGATCTTTCTTGATCTTTTTCCTTTAGCTCTGAGGACAGATTTCTTTCTCAAACTATTACTATACAAAAGCTAACACAGTTCTTACCTCAGAGACCAAGAAAAGAGCTGCTCTTCCGCACATTCGATTACAGCATCAAGACAACGAAAACCAGAACATTAACTTTTCCAGGCTACCTATGCATGATATGTTTCAGAAATTAGTCTCCATTTCAATCGAGAAGTTAACAATACAAATTTATGTGTCGGGATTTGCCAAAGCAGACCAGTTGCCTGCAATAAATCTTAGAGAAATGGGAATCATTATATTCCTGAGCTAAATCTTTGCCATACTGGCAGGCATCTTGTCCCAATGTATATGTAATCTAACATAGCAGAAAAATACAGAAAAGCAATGTAATCCCTCTGAGCTGACAGTTTTCCTCGCTGACAATTCAAACGTGGTGATGTCAAACTCTTCTTCCTGCTCTTTCCCATCATCCTCATTCTTTAGGGGGGTGAGCTGTTTCCCTGCAGTCTGCCCACAAAACCCCAACTGCTGCTAGTTTTGATGAATGGATCTGTATCCCACAGCCAAATCCCATGGTGGGAAGATTTATTTTAGGGGTTACGTCAACATCTCATTTGCACTGCATGAACAGGAGAGGGATTGTTCCTCATGAGTAACACTTGCTCTAATTGTAAGAAAGACAGAGTGCTATGGGTAGCAATATGGCTAGCGCTATGGGTTCTGACACTTTGGAGATTTAAGGGTCTGTTGGTGTCTCTGATCCTGATATAATCATGAGATTAATACAGTACAGGTGCAGACTTCCAGTTTACTAATTCACAGCTTCTTCCTTGAGCTCATCAGAGAGTCTGAGCCCACATTCATTTAATCCTGTCACTTCAATATAAAAGAATTTACTGCAATTACTGGAACATAAATATAACCAAACCACAAAATATTAAGAGAGAGATTAAGAAATTCAGGGGCAAATCTTCCATGTAGCACTTCAGACTTTCATAAGTTCAGGGAGTGATAAAGCCAAATACTCATGCATTGTTTAAGAATTACTCTCTGACTGTCATTATTTGGATATCCAAAGTTTCACAATCTCCACTTACAAAGCCTTAAATATTTTACATAGTTCAGGCTCTTAACACTTGCATTCCGAGATGCTCACAGTGTCTATGCCGCATCTGCAACTTCTAATACTTTAAAATGATTCTTTTAATAGGTGTCAGTTTAGAGCACCTCTTCTGTTGTACTATAGGTAACAGATCACCTGAAGAGAAATACTTTACTTGGATCTGTGTGAAGGAAAAAAACCAGAATTTTTACACAACAAATGAATAATGTCCTTTTTTCTTTTTTTTCTCTTTCTCCAAGACAGAAATTGGCAAATCAGATAATATCCATACTGGATTTAAAGCACTCAGCTTTGAAATCAACCAACCCACTAAAAATTACCTGCTTAAAACTGTCAACCAGTTATATGGAGAAAAATCATTGCCTTTCAGTAAGGTAAGACTTTTATTCAGATTGCGCAGTGTCATTTAATCTTCATGATCTACCTATGGCAACATAAGCCATATACTTTTAAAAATTTTCACTACATTTGAATATTATGTTATTATCCTTAACATGAATATTTTCTATTATACTTTCCCTTAGACTTCGGACACGAAAATTTTAGTTTTTTGGGATGTGTATCTAATCTCACAGTGATTTGTAGATGTAGTTAGATGAGAATGTTTAAATTGAGTGTTTCCATTAAAAAATACTTTTGTTCCTTTGAGAAAACACTGTGCTTGTGTCCATGTAATTTTTATCTCTGGCTGTAGTAGTACTCATAACGGCAGGTGACAAACCTAAGTCAGGTGTCTCTCTTGCACTGCAGGAATACTTACTGTTAGCCAAGAGATATTACGGTGCAGAGCCACAATCAGTCGACTTTGTGGGAGCAGCAGATGAAATCAGGAGAGACATCAATTCCAGTGTTGAACAACAGACTGAAGGTAAGTTCCAGCCTCTCCCCTCCAAATCAAAAAGAAGCCATTTTAGCTTTTCTGTATCCAAGAGGCCCACGGCAGGTAAACAATTCACCTCAAAAAGGTAAATCAGACTTTTCCTAAATTACTCATCTACTGACAAGCTCGTACTTAAATTAGTGTTCTCCATCTCAGCGTGTGAGGAATATGGCTTATTCTTCCTTGTAAATCAAGATTACCCCAGTAACTACGTATTTGTGAATAATCTCAAGACAGATGGGTGTTACGGCAGCATTTAACAATTTCCCTGGTTTATAACCCCAGGAACTGTGCCAGCACTTTGACTGGAACAGTGAAACTGCACAGATGCGTGAATGTCCCTTTGTTTTCTCCAGGTAAAATCCAAAATCTGCTGCCTCCTGGATCTGTAGATTCACTCAGCAGGCTAGTCCTGATAAATGCACTCTACTTCAAAGGAAACTGGGCAACGAAGTTTGAAGCTGAAGCTACCAGGCAAAGGCCTTTCAGAATAAACACGGTATGGCAATATACTGCCCTATTTCCTACACTTCAGTTGGAAAAACCTGAAAAAGATGGGGGGGTGGGGTGAGGTGGGGTGGTAGAAATCCTGTCACCCTTTAAATCCATGTGGTGTGATAGTTATTTCATTTAAAGCATACAGTGTATTTTCTTCACCACACCTTCAGCACTAAGACTGCACACACATACCCGGCCCTGAGCCACAAGTAAGTTGTCAGAAGCTGACTTCAAACAAGTTTCCATTCTCTGAAGGCAGGAAAAACAGAGAGGTGAACAAAACTGAATGGGTTATTTCTTTACATCTTCACTTTTAACCATTCAACAAATCAGAGTGGCATAGAGTTTCCTATAATTGGTGTCATCTGAGACAGCTCAGATAGCATGCCATGCCTCCCAGTGCCTTTCCAGAGGACCAGGAGTCCTCTGAAGATCCTGTGTTCTGTGTCCTACCCATAAGGATGTCTCAGACACACTGGGCAGTTTGTAGAGTAAATACAATAAACATCCACTGTGCTACTTTAACTCATTCCTTTTACTCTTCAGAGTACAAATGTAAAACATTCAATTTGATTTGTTGCAGCATACAACTAAACCAGTGCCAATGATGTACCTGAGGGATAAATTTAACTTAAACTACATAGAATCAGTTCAGGCTGATGTTCTTGAGCTTCCATATGTCAATAATGACCTCAGCATGTTCATCCTGCTACCGAGTGACATCGCCGGCTTACAAAAGGTAAAAAAACTGAGAACACAAATCATGTGAAAAAGTAAGAGTGTCATTATTTACTTACTTTATGTATATGTGAGGTAAAAGACCAGGCTGCAGTCGTGTTTAGGAAGGAGGGTACTGATCAGGCTCAAGGTAAAGCAAATCCCAAATCTGGTCCAGTACTGTGAGCTTGAAGCTCTTGAAGCTCAGACTAGATTTCTTAGTCTTGGAAGCCAGCACGTCTGTGGTTTCTAATGCTGATCAGTCCTGGAAACAGGTAACCCAAATCCCGTAAGATCGCTTCCTTTCCAGCCAAGCAAAAATGAGGACAGAAAACCAGCCCTGCTAAGAACCACTGTCCACACCAATTCAGACAGATATGATTTCATTCTTAAAAAAAACCCACCAAAAATTGGGCAGCCTCTGTTATGTTCCAGGATGTCCAGAACTAACACGTATGGACACTGCCACCTTCTGTAAAAAGCCTGATTCTGCCTTTGGATAACAAACCCTCGAGAAATTTTCATTTATAAGGTGTTGTGTGTGGAGAGGGAAAAGCTTTTTTTAGTAAATTCTATAATGTAGAGAAGACAGCACTGGGAACAAAAAATCAACCAGACTATTGTAGCTCTGCTATATTCCCTGACAACTACTGAGAACAGTTCAAGCACTGCATTGATATACCATAGAACAACATTCTCCTTTAGTTAAAAAGATCTCCAAACTGCTGTTCCATTACTGTTTTTCTTGTACTCTTACAACCTGTTGGAAAGTTCTGCATTGAAGAAAAGAGAAGAAATAGCCCTTGGGGCACAAGTTTTGAAACATTTTTTAATTTTCTAATTTTCTTTTTACTAACTGCAGCTAGAAAGAGAATTGACCTTTGAAAACCTGTCTGCATGGACCAACCCAGAACTAATGGAGAAAATGAACATGGAAGTTTATCTGCCCAGGTTCACATTAGAAGAGAAATATGACCTCAAATCTACTTTGAGCAGGATGGGGATACAAGATGCCTTCACAGAAGGTCAAGCTGATTTCACAGCAATGTCCAAGACTGGTGATCTGTTTTTGTCACAAGTTTTTCACAAGTGTTACCTGGAAGTCAATGAAGAAGGCACAGAGGCAGCAGCTGCCAGTTCAGCAACACTGGCATCGCGAAGTCTGGGTGCTACTATTATCTTTGTGGCAGATCACCCTTTCCTCTTCTTTATCAGGCACAACAAGACCAAGACTATCCTCTTCTTGGGAAGGTTCTCTTCCCCCTAGAAACTCAATTACTAAACAGGTTATTGCAACAACAGCCATGAACTAAATACACACCGCAAAGAGCATCTCAATAGTCTGTGCACTTCTTAATTTTCCTGTACTGTTGACAAATCTCTCAATGTTAGAAGAGAGTATTTATTAAAAATAACCTCGAATTCATGCCTCTGGCTCATTTTCCTGGCCAAAGAACCCCAAAATGCTAGCACTACACTCTAAGTACCAAACTGTGCAAAGAAGAACATTACTGTGTCTTTTCAGCACTTTCCGAACCAGAACTTCCACAATTCAGAACAGACAGAACAGAGCTGATCTAAACCAGTAATTTAAAACATACTTGTTTTGGTACGTAAGAAGGAAAGAAACAGGAAAATGTCCTTCTTGCAGAACATTGCTACATCTCCACTGGTTTCAGCTGATGCCGATCCTCCCAGGAGGGCTACCTCACCCACATTCTTGTCAGTTTTTTACCAACTTTGCAGCCTGGCAGAGCTGGTAATGAAGTAAACCTGAAAAATCCTCCGTGTTCCTGATACTGGTGCTTCTTTTTTGCATGAAAAAGGGCTAACACATGTACTTTCTAATCTCTGTCCCACAGCAATTGAAAAATATTTAACAACACTACAGAACTGGAGGAAAATTAAACACATGTGCCTCACAACCTTCTCCTTTGTAACCTTTCACCCATACAACGCTGTTTCCAGCCTAGCACTGCAGTGCTTTGCTCTCACTTTACTTTGCCACTTACTCACTGGTTTGAGGCATGACTGAGTGGGAGAATCAAGTCTAACACTAATACAAGTAATACTAATGCCCTAAGCGCTTTCTGGAAGATGAATGTGAATCTCCCAGGTCATATTTACTCCTGCCACAGCTCTTTCTCCTAAGAGAGTGTCCTAATCAGTTATGTATGTTTGCAGGGAATGATCCCGACTATCTGAATTCACAACAGAGAGGAAAGGACCAGGTTTCTTAATGGACTTGCATACACCAACAGCATCTTACTAGAAAAACATCTTCATGAAACAGCAGGAGTCCCTTTTCCTGGAAGAGAAGAGACTGCTGACTGTCACTGAGTCCTTTCTCTTTTCTTACAAGTGGTCAGCTGCTTCCAGGGTCCCTTCTGTCTCTGCTTCCCGAATGGGAAGGAACATAGAAAAACTGTCATGAAGCAAGAGGTTTACACTATCCCTATAGAGCCCCAAGAGAAATGCCTTCTGCCTGTCTCAGTTGTGAAACACGACACTGGGTCCCTGCGCATTCAGATCCAATTCTGCCATGCCTTCCTTCACCTCATGCAAGGGCTGCGTGTCCCCATGGACAAACCTCTTAAGCACTTCCTGATATGCCTTGGGAATAAGAAAAGAAAAGCCATATCTGGAAGGCCAAGGAGGAACAATACCATGACAACATGCACACAAACTCACTCAGGCCTTTA
The DNA here is from genome assembly GCA_013397725.1 of Rhagologus leucostigma. Taxonomy (NCBI): domain Eukaryota; kingdom Metazoa; phylum Chordata; class Aves; order Passeriformes; genus Rhagologus; species Rhagologus leucostigma. The sequence continues at coordinate 28,844 of VZTD01005123.1, read as the reverse complement.
AAGTCAATGGAAATATGAGTCACCTTTTCTCTCTCCTTCACTATTTTAAGCATGATGGCAAAGATGACCCAGTTCAAGTCCTTTTGGCAGTGCCAGATCATTACTGAGTGGCAGTGGCCACAACAGTGAAAGGTGAGTGGTACGTTAGAGAACAACCTTTTCCCATGTTGAGCAGCAGTACACTGCAGAAGGTTGCTCAGAATCTGCATCCTTGTAAGGGCTATGGCTAACCTTATCTACTCGTGGCCCTGCTCCAAGCAGGAGGTTGATCACTCTCTTTCAATTAATATGTGTGATTTTTTTCTCTCTTGTCAAAAGCCACTCTGCCTTGCCATCTCCCTTTCTCATCCTGTGTGGCATACTTGCATCTTGACTAGCAAAGGCAGCTAGCTTGTTCACAGCATATATCTTTGGGACTTGGGAGTCTCCTGGCTTGGGCTTTCCCACCACCTAACCATTCAGTTGACTTATCTCCTATCCAGATTTCTTCAGGACTTACTCACCATACTGAAACTAAGACTTGTTTAATTCCCGGCATTTCTTCACTGCCTTGCACAATTTTGATTTCTGCCATTTTCTAGAATTCTTGACCCACTCTGTTCCTGTAATCAGGCTTGCAGCAAAATGTTCAGCACACAGTGCAGTTCCCTTCCCTTCCTGCACCTCCCCCTGCCCTCTAGGCTCTTAGAGTTGTTGCCACCATGTTCTTCTTCCATCACTGTCTCTCTTCTGGGATTTAAAAGTGACAACTCCTGTGCCATGTTTACCTCTGTTTCTCTCTGTCCTTGCTTGAGCCCTCCCAGTGGTGTTGTTTCAATTCTTGCCCTCCTCCTTACTGTGCAGTAACTCAGTGCTTTGCAGTGTTTGTCTGAAATGATTCCCAGCCATGGCTGCAATGAGATTTCTTCACCAACACAACCAGTGGGGTGTCCATCCCTTACCCTCCTTCACAGCTTTGCCTCTGTCTGTGCTCCTAATGATCTTCAATCTGAAGCTGGACTCCCAGTATCCAGCTCAATCACTAAGCTTGGTGTTTTATGCTGAGGTACTGCATTTGAAACACAGGAGTCACAAAGAGCAGAATCAGACCCTGAATATCTGCATATCTGCTTAAATCCAGAAGCCAAAACCAAGTACTGTGTAATCTTTTTACTAGTCACTTATTTCAAACAACAGAGCAGTTATCTCCACAACACCAGAAAACCTTTGTAAATGGGTGACTTCCTTTGCTATCCTATCAGCAGGCTATTGAGGTGTAACAACAGAGCTGAGATTTTAATTCAATGGTCCTTTTGGAACGTCTAAAATTGAAAAGTGACAAGGTCAACAAGAGGCCAAAATTACATAAGATCTTCTGGGGATGTGGTAGAAAGGAAATTTGGGTAGGTGGAAGCAACCTGGATGTAGAGAAGAAGGAAAGGGAGGGGCAAGCAGTACTATGTGTCTTTATTTAAAAATTGCTTAACACACAAACGCAGAGCTTGACTGAGGACAAGACCTAAGTCTTCTCTCTCACGGGATTAAAGGTAAACATTTAAATCAATTTAAGTAATTTTATGATGTTTTTAAAAAGCAATCAATCTGTGCCATGTGTGATTGTATGGGTAAATTATAATATACCAGTGTTATAATGCATTATTCTTGCCTTGTGTTTTTCTAAATGTCAACCATTAGAGAAAATAAATCTGTGAGCCTAAGGAAAACTGCTAATTTGGGGCAGAATTATTCACAAGCAGTTAAGTTTTCTTAGGGCAGTGACTGCATTACAATTAAAATCTTCATTTTGATAAAGGAATTCCATACTTGAGGTGAAGGCACAGCACTGCACATTACCAGGCCACAGACTCAGAGGAGTATTCATTAGCTGAAAACAGAAATTCCCATCCTGATTCTCTCTTGGTTGTGTTCTCCAAGGAAAGAAAATCACTCTGTGGTACAGATTCGGTCCTGAGGGCACAGTGACCGCCAGAAAGAATGTAATTGTTTGGAAACCAAACAACTGATAAATACCTGCAGGCTTCAGAGACTGCCCCACAATTTGTTGCTCCGTTCCATAGATACAAATATTAACAACAATAACAATAATAATATAATTATTTCTGGTCTCTTGAGTGGTAAATTACACAAGGCAGTTTTTACTGGGTATCTTAAAGTCTGGAGTACTCATAACCTCAAGGCATCTGGCAGTTTCGGGGGAAAATAAAATTGCTGGAACATAGAGAAGAGGTGGTATGCACACACAGTGAATAAAACTGCATCAGTCTAAATGGAAACAACAGATTTGCTGTTCATGAAACTACTCAGATTAGGTGGCTGGCCAGAAAAAGCAAATGAGTCTAAAAATTATGCCTAAATCCTTTTGCAGTATCAGCTGTCAATTCTATACAGATCCAAAATGTAGTAGTGGGAAACTCAAACATGTTGTGAACCAATGTTCTGAAAATGCATATGAATTCCCCTGGGAACATTGCTTTGATAAATCATTAGTTAAGGACAAAAAAGGAAAGAAATACAGAGGTTACAAGTCTGCACATCTTTGAAAATCAAAGGCAGAAAGAAATACAAAGAAAACTGCAGCTGTACAAAAGAGGACAAAAAACCTAAAAGACATTGCTGCTTCTAAGAGGTGGCAAACAGTATCTGTGTGGAAGATAAACATACAACTACGCTATTAGTGTTAGTGGTTGTAAATGGATTGTGCTGCACATGGAACATTTCTCACTAATGTGTACTGCGTACAAAATTTTAAATATTCAAATAGTACAATTCTGCCTGTTGCCTCCTTCCAGGTTGTAAAAATGGAAGTGGTCTCAACATCAGTGGGCAAGTTTACAGTTGATCTTTTCAACAAGCTGAATGAGACCAACAAGGGAAAAAACATTTTCTTTTCTCCTTGGAGCATATCAGCTGCTCTGGCTCTGACATACCTGGGAGCAAAAGGGACTACAGCAACTGAAATGGCAGAGGTAGGTTGCTTTTGTACTATTATCGTGGGGAGAACCATTTGGATTTGCACAAACACATTCCTATTGTTGGGAGAAACAGCAGAGGAAGGGAGCTCTACCTTGCAGCATGCAGACAGGAGCACTGTGTTGGTGGTCTGGGAGGGGGATGGTGCTACTCATTGTTATTCCATGGGATTTATCCCCACTACAGCTTCAGCATCCCTTTGATTAGTCACCTAAGCAGCAGGTAGCACAGTGAGTTTTCACAAGGAGTGAAACATGACAACCATTTGATCCTCATTTGGCTTTAAGTCTCACAAGGTTCTTCATGCCTCTTTCTTACCTTTGGAAACTCTGCTTGCAGGTTCTTCATTTCACCCAGGGAGCAGGAGCTGAAGCCTCTTCTTCTGTGGCCAGGCCTTCTCGGGGGAGACCAAAGAGAAGAAAATTGGTATCTATTAGAACTGAAATTCCATGATAAAGAACCTCCAGAATCAAAATGTCCAGATAGAGCTTTAGGAGTCCAGTATTTATTGTCTGCACCCCTCTTTAAAGTACAAACCTCAACCACACTTCACAACAGGTTGAAGTCCAGTTCCTTTCACTCACTCAGACTCAGAAGCATGACAGGACGAGTCACTGGGATAGTCTGGAAGGTTTGTTATATGGCAAGTCAGTTAATCCAGTCATGAACAGAGCCCTGAAAATTGCAGTGATAGTAAACTTGGAAAAATAAAAAGTAAGAAAGGGAAACCCAAATCCCTCTCCCACATACATTGCAGAGCGTTTTGAAAGTTTCATGCAAAAATGAAATTGCTGAATGTTTGGTTTCTTTTCCAAGGATCCTGAGAACAAGCAAGCTGCAGATATCCATTCTGGCTTCAAGGAGCTCCTCTCTGCCATCAACAAACCCAGAAGCACCTACTCGCTGAGAAGTGCCAACCGCATTTATGTGGAAAAAACCTTCCTATTATTGCCTGTAAGTTAAATCTCAGAGAGGAGTACAACAAAGTGAAAAAATATTTAGCTTTTTAATTACTTGCCATTAATAGAACAGGTCTGAAGCTGACCTTTAATACTGCAAATTAGAGCTCTCCAGTGATAAACTTAACTGGAAAATACCAGTTGGTCTGCTCCCAGAATTTAAGGATACGTTGTTCATTGACTGTACTGTAGGGATTCCTTTTCATGCAGTGTACCTATAGTATTGGAACCCCCAATATAGAAAATTGTAAATGAGACATTAAAACAAGCACATCCATAGCAGGTGCAGAGCCTTCCTTGCTTCTCCAGATAAAACTTGGAACAAAAGATGGGAAACTTCTGTTCTTTAGTTATTTCTTAATTGTTAACCCTCAGTCCAGCAGAGAGTAACAATCAGAATCCTGCAGTCCTCTAGGCCCAAGAAAAAGAGCTAACAACTTCTCTTTGGAAGTGAAAAATAGTATATTTCTCTAGTACAGAACTTTTTTGTTCGCTTTTTTGTTATTTTTCAGACATACATACAGCTCAGTAAGAACTACTACAAAGCAGAGCCACAGAAGGTTAACTTTAAGACAGCACCAGAACAGTCCGGAAAGGAAATCAGCGCCTGGGTTGAAAAACAAACAGAGGGTAAGCTGGGCTTAATCCCAGCATCTTTGCTCTCCCACAAAGTCGGTATGACATTTCCTTTGGGCAGGTGCCCTTGCTTCCCCAGGTGCTACTGCAGCCGCCAGGTCATGCCTTCCGATGCGGATGTGGGCAGCGAGCAGAGATGTGGTGGGAGGACAGAGAAAGAGCAGCACACTTAAGCAGCTTCAAATACCTGATCCGGACCTCAGTTAGCTCCTTGGGGAGACTCCCACTGACTCTGCTGCACTCTGCAGCAGCTGGCCCTCAGGCACACCCGTGCCCTGGTGCTGCACCCGTGAACCACTGGCAGAGCAGACAGAGGGGAGAGACACCTCTGCCCACCAGTGTGCTCCAGGCCAGGTGGGGATGCCTGCTTTTCTGTACCACCTTGCACTGTGCAGAGGTGTTCCTCCTTCCACCTGGTGTAACCAGCCAGTGAGGCTTTCTGCTTCTAGCTGCTTGCCATGAAGCTGGGGCATTTTTGGAGGAAGGAGTAAATCCCTGTCAGTTAGCCAGGAGGGCAGGTCAGCAAACAGCTTTGGAGACTGTAGAGAAATGCATTGATTTATGTCAGGGGAACATTTTAGCGAGTAGGGCACTGAGGTATGGACTTTTCACTAAGAAGCTGAACTGAGAGAAAAACTGATCAAAATGTCCTCACTGTGCCATGCTGGAATGAAAGCTGACTCTTCTGGTTTCAAAAGGCAAAATCAAGGATTTGCTGGGTCCACGAGATGTGACAAACTCCACCAAGCTGATCTTGATAAATGCCATTTACTTCAAGGCAGAATGGGAAGTGAAATTTAAGGCAGAAGATACAGAGCTGCAACCCTTCCGACTGAGCAAGGTAAGTTCCTCCTGTATCGTTCTTACTGTAAACAACCTGGTCACAACAGCTATTGCTGAAATCTTTCCATTTCATAAGTCTTTTATGTATCCCTGTGGTAACTGGACTCTGTGAAAAGCTGGTTACAGCAAAATCTGTCAGTGCTCAGCTCACTGAAACATTAGGATGTGTTCAGGTAAATGTTAGTGAGGTCCAGATAACAGCTTCTGTTTCCAAAAGCACTACAGTCATTTAGGACCCTTTTGTAAAACAGTGCTAAAAATGACTAAATTGTAAAAACATGATTTTGAGTCCAGGCTACACGGACGGGAACTACGTGGCGTGTCACGGGTGAGTATGGTACCAGGCCTCTGCGCTGTGCAGCCGGACTGGGCACAATCATTCCTGCTCCAATACAGCTGCAACAGGGTGCCCTGAACTGGTGCACGGACAAGTGAGACTAGAAGCAGTATGTATGTAATAGCATGTATGCAGAAGAGATGTTAATGAATTCACAATTAAAGACAAGAACTCTGCATCTTCCACAAAGTGTACCTTCTGCCTTCTGATTAGCATGTACACATGGTCTGCTTCCTTGAATGGAGAGATGTAGATGTTAAGTCAGGTTACACACTCCTGACAAGGTGACTGCTTGCCAGGAGCTCCTCTCATCAGGAGCCCTTTTGCTCTGACAGTAGTGTTATCTTTTGTCAAGAAATCAGCTGGTCACCTTTTATCACCAGACAGAGGAGACCACTGATAAACTGCACAACGTTCATCCTCTTAAACTACAGCTGTTTTTCTGCCAGGGTGTTGTAAGGCCATATCCCACACCTGCTCCATACCCCTAATCCTTGCAGACATTTCTAACTCTCTTCCTCCTTCCTCCTTGGGCATGTTTTGGGTAGAAGAGAAAAAACTCTCAGTTCAGCCTCCAACAAAAGCTTTGGGACAGATACCAAGATAAGCAACATTGTCCAGTCAAGAAAAGCTTTGGGACATGGATGATAAATCACTGTTTTAAAAGCTGTTTATAAAGGTTTCCTCTCCCTGCACTGCACTGAGACATGATCATCCTTCCATTCAAGGAATGATTTCTTACTAATAAATAAATACTTTCCAGAACAAGACCAAGCCTGTAAAGATGATGTACATGAGAAAAACATTTCCAATTCTCATCATGGAAACAATGAATTTCAAAATGATTGAGTTGCCATATGTGAAACGTGAACTCAGTATGTTCATCCTCCTTCCTGATGACATCAAAGACAACACTACGGGTCTCGAACAGGTAAGAAAGCATGCTACAACTGCTCAGTCATGAAAAAAAAAAGGGCAGGCTGACAATCGTATCTCCCTTTCTGAGGACATGCTGTCATGCTGCTCGACCTCCTTCACTAGCTGCATTAATTTTCTTTAATACTTATCTAACTAAGAAAGTTCTTCCATGCTGAGCACCCTTACTTTGGTAGGAACTGAAGAGAGTCAACACTGTCCATAATCAGATGCTCAGCTTTTCAACAGCCCCTAGACTAACATCCAATCTTACATAATCTGTAAGGATCTTGCACATTTGGGAGAGACACTATCGCAAAAAAAGTCACAGGTTCTTCCTGAGATGACACCTTTTCTCCATGGCCTGGAAGTTTATTTACCATATTGTTCTCGCTCTTTTTTCCTCCTCTCCCCTCCCACCATTTGTCTGCCCTATGAAAAACTAAGATTTTGGTGAGACTGCATTTGCTACAATAATGAGATCTGCTACTGTAGTTACTACAATTCCAAGATTGTTAAATTCTTGGAGTCTATACTATTCGTTGCTTCCATCCATTTGATCTGAGCTGAAACCTGGCGGCGCAGTGCCCATGACACAGAGTGGCAGTGAAAGACTTTGCCAGAAGCATTTTGTTTCAAAGCTGTCAAGGAAATATGTGCAATAATATTAACACCTGTTTTTATAGAACTGGACCAAACCATGTGCCACACAGCAATTTTATTCACATCAAGACTCAATTAAAAGACAGCAAAGAACTACCACGGGGGATGGCAGCTGTTGAATGCCCTTCCCATCTCTCCTTCGCAATGAATTTGGAAAGGGTGCTGCTCAAAACTTTGTAGCATTAAGACTCAAATATTTGTTGCACATCCTGTCTGAGTAAAACCAATTTCTATTTCATGCTTTCAGCTACATGTTAAATTTGCTATTTAAAATGTTTAATTCATTACATTGCCATAAAATTGATTAATCCACAGTTAATTAATTGTTTTTCCCCTGCAAACATCAAGTTTCTTTTCTTTCTTAAACGATAGCTGGAAAGAGAACTGACGTATGAGAAGCTGTCTGAATGGACCGATTCCAAGAAGATGACTGAGACTCTTGTGGATCTGTACCTACCTAAATTCAAAATGGAAGAGAGATATGACCTCAGTGATAATCTGATCGGGATGGGAATGCACAGTGCTTTCAGCAGCAATGCTAATTTCAGTGGAATGACTGAGAAAGATAAACTGCTGATCTCCAAAGTTTTTCACAAGTCTTTTGTTGCAGTTGATGAGAAGGGCACCGAGGCAGCTGCTGCTACTGCTGTCATTATAGAACTATCAAGTCCTCATGTTAGCCATGTTCTGAAATTTAAGGTTGACCACCCTTTCTACTTCTTCATCAGACACAACAAGTCCAAGAGCATCCTCTTTTTTGGTAGATTCTGCTCTCCTCTAGAATGAATTATTACTTGCTCTCAGACAGCCACAACGTTCACAGTTCAACAGAGAAATGTGAACTGCAGTGCTAAAATCTCAACCTTAAGCCATGTAGCCACCTTTATTGAAAGTGCCTGTTCTTTTCCTTCCACCCCAACCCCCTCAAAGAAGGCAGCATCCAGAAACTATCCTGAGCTGTCAAAAAACACCCCTCTACTGCTCCTTTCCATTGCCCTAAGGAGACAGTCCTAAACAGAAAAGAAAGTTCAGAATTTTGCTCCCTTTTATCAAATCTGCTCTTCTGGCTTTGTTGTTTAAAAGTAAGGTGGAGTCATAAAAGCTCTCTGCACACAGGCCATCATCTTAGCCCTGTGCCAAATATACTTCAAGGGAAATGCAGTTCATTCTCCTGACTATCCCAGTGAGGAAAAAGAGCCCCCAAAAGAAAAAAAAACCTCGTAGAAATCTCTATACTCTTTTTGCTCTCTTTTCCTCACTGGGAAACCTGCGTTTGTACTACAATGCTATTTCATAACCTTAATTTCAAATTTGTGACTGTTGGAAATCAACAAAATGTAATACAAATCCAGAATATTCTCAGAACGCCCCTTACCATCCCCTGTCTCACCACATGTATATAGACACATCACATTCATTTTCTCCTGCTCTTTCAGCTTCCTGAAAAAGTAAGGCTATGAGGGAAAATTATCCAACCCTTAATATTAAATTGCTGACTTCTAATTATGTCGCCTTTTTTCCTCATTTTTCTAAACTTTGTAGTTTAAGGTTGCTGAGATTTCCAACCAGCAAAAATGCTAAGAAAACTATGAGCAACATGCCTTCTCACCACCTTTTATTGATATGTAATCTAAACCTGTTAGAATTTAAATCTGCTTCCTCTTTTCATTTTACTTAATCATACCTGTTTCCTGGTTAATATCTGCAAAGCTTCCTTGCCACCTGTAATATTGACCAATGTTTGATTTGTACCCTGTGAGTGCACCTCAGCAAAGATATTCGTGGTATTGACAGAAACACCAGGGAAATTTTGATTTTGATTGATGCTTTCCTTATTATTTTACCATGAGCTGCATTTAATAAAATAAATTAACTTGAAGTTGTGTTTGTGTTATTCAAGAGACTGAGTTACTTGGTTCTCTTAGAACATCCTGCAATCTGCACAGGTGGAGCATGTTTCCATTCTTGTCATTCCAAATCAACCACCACAACATCCCAGTTGACAAAGCTGAGAAACTTTAATACCCTGGTGTCTTTCAAATAGGCCTCCAAACACTGTTATTCTGCGTGTCATCCTAGGCATTTACTAAACATACCTGTCACAACACACTAGAAATAAGAAGTCTGACTAGAGGCTATGGCCCAGAACAGCACCTCCCAAATATCGCTTTCGACCACGTTCAACAGTGAACAAGCAACGTGAAAAAATGGAACCTTCCACACATCCCTCTTGCGCATGTACAAAAATGAACAAGCCATGCGGTACTGGCAGTATCAGTTCCCTCCGCTGGCTTGAGAGCGCAGGAGTTGTGCTATCCCCGTGGCCATAAGGAATAGCATAAAGTTTTGCAGCCGTTGTGGTAGTCCAGCTACGTGTCAGAGAACATTACATAAGACAACAGGATTTGAATGCAGGAGGGAGGTACCGTAAAAGCATTTACTCTTAACAAAATCCCACCTATAATTACAACTCACTCCACCTCGCCAAAAGGTGTTCTGTTTGGAACTACATCTCCCTTCAACAAAGTATATCCACGTCTTCTTCCCTGTACAAGGTACTGCTTCTAAAATCAGTGCCCTCCCTTGCCTGTACGCCACAGCTTAGTTGTCTGTGCCTCAGGACCTACCCCAGTGCAGCCCAGATCTGTGCTATTGACTCGGCTTTACTGAGAAGTTTGTTCCTTCGGTGTGGAAGAACACGTAAGTGAAGGCTGTGAAAAATAAGAAAAGTGAAAACAGAACCTCTGAGGCTCTCTGAGGAACTACAGCACAGTGACTGCCAGCTGGCGAGAGGTGCAAAGTGTCAAACAGGCTGGGTTGGGTACCAAGCCACTCCCAGTCTCATCTTCCTTGAAGAGTATACATTCCAGTGTAAAACTTGGAATACAAGAAAAAAGTGTGAAAGAGAAGGAAAGTTACCCCCATTCAGGGGGGTAACTCTCTTCAGAGCTCATCTGCTGCAAGCAACACTGGAGCTTCTTCATTTGTGCCTCCCTGCATTTTCATGGTAACCAGCATCTGACTCTCAGGTCAGGCTAACCCTTACAGAACCAGAGAACTGTCAGGGTAGAAGCGGCCACTTGAGATCATCTGGTCCCATCCACTATGCAAAGAGGCTAAGCTGGTGCTGGTTGCACAGGACCATATCCAGTTGGCTTTTGAATACAACAGAGGATACATAAGCTCTCCAGGCAACCTGTGCCAGTGTTTGACCATCCTCATAAGTGACCATCCTCATCCTCTCTTATGTTCAGATTGAATTTCATGATTTCAGTCTGTGGCCATCGCCTCTTGTCCACTCATGGGAACCTCTGAGAAGAGTCTGGTTCCTTCTTCTTCATTACATCCCATAAGGTATCAGTCAAGTAATAGATGCTAAGCGACTGCACTTCCAAATAACTGTTTTCAAGAGGCCTTGGGTTTGTTCTGTATCATCAAAATTTCTAACTTCAGGTCCACGAACTCCTCTTTGAAAAGCCACGGTACTCTGAAAACTAAAGAAAGAAGTACCTACAGGAAACTGATGAAGCAAGCTTCAATAAAAACAAGTTGTGAGCATGGACTGCTTGTCACTTAGTCATGCCATACCTGTAAAACACGGCACATTAACATGCTTTCAGTTCATCCTACAATGAAAGATGGGGGTTTTGTGTTCCAGTACAAATCTCAGATTCATAAAATAATCCCTGGCACTTCTGTGGTAGATGGACTGCATGAAAAGCAGAAATGGTAGACAGAGCTCACAATAATAAAACCAAGAAAATTTACAGTGTTGGTGTACTGTTAATATTCAAGACAAGGACATATAAACCCCCACTGCTTTCTAACTGCAATGCAAATGCATCCATATTTTTAAAGGTTTTATTTTGCCATCAGAAACAGGCACAAAAACACCCTTTTCACGCGTTATTTAGAGTGCTGTCCTGTAGACCTCTATTGCAACAGATGTGATACTTGGTCTCATTTTCTTCCTAGAGAACGTAGCTGGACAGGATTTTTTGCAGAGTAAAAATCCATAACTGGACTTAGCCTAACACTGATTTTAAATTCCACTGCTTATTACTAGGAGTAGCTGCAAGAGAAGTGATCTTCAACAAATGCCCAAAAGGCCTACTCAGAGTGGATCATTTACAGAGAACAGGTACAGGAATAAAGCAATCAAAGAGGCAGAAAGATTCAAGTTCCCTGCTGAGCCAGATGAGGATGAAAGATGGCTTGAAAAAAGACCAAATTTCTTCATCGATATGCAGGAGGAAAATTACTGGTTTTATCAAAAGACTTTTTTTATGACCATTTGTCAGAGGTCAATCCACTTGAAGTCAACAGGTCAAGGGTTGTGATCCAGTGAAACCTTGTTTCTACCATTGTCTGCATCAATTCACTATTTTCTCTCACTGTTTTCACCTGGAACAGCAAAACCAAGAGCACTTCTTTGGCTAATGTGCTCTCCTCTGTAACTCTAATGTTTCTTAACAAACAGGATCTTGCAGCAGCTGGTATATACCACAGAGAGTGTCTACACAGTTTGGGTACCCTTTCTTCATTTTCCTGTGTTTTTGGCCAATCTTTGTAGCTTCTTGTACCACTAACTGCTTGGGGTTTTTTCTTCTAATCATTTCTCTAAAAAACAAACATCACCAGTTTAAGACACACAGCAGAAACACTTCTTAAGCTCATAAGTAAATATAAAGGTGCCTTAGACATTTCTGAAGCAAGAAAATAAGATGGACATTCAAGGCACAAAAGCTGCACACACTTAAAACCAAAAGGTATGAAAAACAGAGGCACATAAATCACTCTTGAAACCTTGTATGGCATATACACCAGGCAGATTTTAAGTGTATAGAAGCCCTAAAATAAAATCCTTGTTCAAAAAATGAACTTGTACACTTCATACTGATGCTTCTTTCATATAGGTTGACTGCATGCAAGTAATTTGTTTACTCTGCATGTGTTGCATTAGTGGGCAGAAGCCTTTCCTTACTAAGCCTAAATGTAGCAGAAAAGACAGATAATGATCACAAATGAGATTTATCAATACAATTTAATCTACATTACACAGATTAGGATCAGAATTATACTGGTTTAAGGTAAAACATTTGTGTACACGTAACGCTTTTTTATTACACCTTTGTTGACATCCAGTTTTACACATTCTCCTGTTTTTGCTCCCTACTATTATACAATAGTTTCAGTAAAAGAAGCCATTACAAGCAGAGCTTCCAAGCAGTTTTACAGCTTTTGGTGGATGATTCAAACTCCGTCAGTCATCAGAAAGGAATAATAAGCTCAGTATAATCTAGGGCCTGTAGGTATCTAAAGCACCTTCTCTGACTTTGCTAGGAGCAGAAGTCTTTCAAAACAACATCCACCAGTTCAAATGAGCCCAGCATTCACTCTCATTTCATCACTTGTTTTAGGTAACTGTGCAAATACCTTCTGAACTTCCTTTGTGATCTTTCTTCTGAAACGGAAGAGCAAAAACGCAAAATATTCTTATATAAAATAAGGGCTTTATGTGACGTGAGGTCTACAAGTATTCAGATGCTTCTCCTCTCAAATTTAACCACAGGATGAATGAGATTAACAGTCTATTTCAGTATTTCCTTTTAGCTATAGCTTTGAGATCAGTTTCTATTCATTTCCCCAGTTGGTAGAGTATAAAGAAAAGGAGGCTGTAAAATTACTTCAGCATATCCATTGGCAATGCAGTGTGGTTGAATTATTTTCTGCAATTCCTACTTTTTTGTGGGCCAAACTCCAAGATTGTGAAGGACACCTGCGGGGAACAGGAATACTGGCCTACGTGTTCCAGGACATATACCCACTAACAGAGACCTTGAATTGAGGAGGTCTCTAAGTTCTGAAAGCAAGTGATAGAGAGGAGAACTAGGAAAAAATGAGGGAATGTGCAATTTAACACCAGAAGAGGATGTAGATAAGAAAAGGGAGGTGCAAACATTTCTACGTTTCCAAAAGTACTCACTGCCCCACAGACTGCCACAGATCCTGACTGAAGACAGATCTTAACTCTTTTCTCTCTCAGGATTTCAGGTAATGTAAATATTCGTATCAAAGTAACTAGCTTTAATTCGGAAGTCTTAAAAATTCATTCTAAATTCTTAGGAACCGGGGGGTTTAATGATTGCACAAAAGTCATACAGGGGAAGGGAGTACTTATTTTTTAGTATGAAGTGTAGCCCTCAGGAAAACCCTGTGCCGATGCACAGTGGACAGAATGCAAACCGGGGCTGGGCAAAACCTACAGAGCCTGGGAGGGCAGAAAGTTTCCTGACCTGTAGGAAGGGTTCCTTAATCACCAGGCTACCAGTCAATCCAGGTCAGAGGACTAAGAACAAGCTGTAGGAGAGCATACCCTTCTACTGATCCTGGAATTGAACACATAAGATGACATGACTCCCTAGCACAATGTTTTGGATGCTCAGCACTGGGTGTACTAGTTCAAGCCTCTAATTTATTACTTTCAAATAATTACTGGATCAGGTACTCAGAATTTTTCTTTGCCAGATGACCAAAGCGGTTAGTAGACCAGTGAGCCTCACAGAAACACACATATGTTCTCTCTCTCAAGCCTGAGAGATACTTGATTGCTCCTCATATATTACCTGGGAACAGGAGAAGGAGATGTCAATTTGAAATCCTTCGGTTAAAAATATTCAGCTCAGCCCTGTTCCCTAGATATGCTCTGGGAGTATCAGCATCCAGGAACAGCAGTAAGATATGTGATTTGAAGGACCTAAAAATGCTTAGGTATGAGCTAGGCTGCATGGCATTCACCTCTGAAGCACTCCTGGGAATGCTTCAAAGATGTTGCAGAGCTCTAGGAAGCTTTGAAAACAGAACTTGAGGACCCCAGGCATCTCTGACACTTCATGGGAGAAGCTCGTTTTGAGGACTGCAGTTTTTGATTCAACCACACAAATTGTGGGTGAAGACAGATTTAAATGTCCAGTTGCTGTTGTTGATCTAATGCTTAAATTTTACTTGATGCCATCTTACACTGACTTTACCAAATGTTTTATCTGTCTTTGTGTTGATGAAGATGATGGAAATTTCTGAGTTTGTCCTAATATTTATCAAATTATTAGATGGACAAAAAAATGCTAATAGGACGCACAGTTTTGTTCTGGATCCATGTATGGAAAATCAGTTTAATCCTGGAGTTGTGTGTTGTGTGTTTGTTTGCTTTGGTTTTGTCCTGTAAAAACATAATTAGGAAAAGAAGCAGAACAAGGATGGAAAACATGCAGGATAAACCAGCAGGAAACCAGAGAAAATTTGTTGTTGGTTAAAAGAGGAACTATTTCGGGTTGCATGTAAGATACAAGAATTTTCTTGAAAAACAGAAATCAGCAAATCCAGCTACAGCTTGCAAATATCAGTTTACCTACGCCAGGAACATAAAAAATCTGTATCTCTCTAGTAGCCTTCGGGATATATGTAGTGAATCACATGAATTCAGCACGCTTTTTTTCAGCAGAAAATAATAGCACAGGAAGTTTAAACAAATAGAAAAAAGCCCAAAGCAGCAGAGTGAGAAGTTATTCTGTTTCACTCTCTCAGAATCGAAGAATAACTCTACGAAAACCAAGCAAAGACCAAATAAGTTTTTGAAACAAGTCTAAACCCTGAAAACATTTCTAGCTAAAATTGTACTCAACTGATGAAGAACAAATAAAACTGGCAAGGACACTGAAAGTGATGAGCAAGCAAAAAATAATGCAGGTCTTAGAAAGAAACCTACTAGCAGACTGTACTTGGTCTCTGTGCAGTATTTTACCCAGGGATACCTTCAGACTGTATTTGAGAGGTGCAGGCAATCTCCCACTGGCAGCTCTGTATTTTTTAAAAGAAGTGAAGAGGCAGTCACCACCTCTCTCTGACACCCATTTGTCTCAGGTATACCAATGGAATCTCTCTCAGTGTCAACCAACAGCTTCACTCTGGACCTTTACAAAAAGCTGAATGAAACTTCCAAAGGCCAAAACATTTTCTTTTCTCCTTGGAGTATTGCAACTGCTCTTGCCATGGTCCACCTGGGTGCAAGAGGTGACACCGCAACCCAGATGGCTGAGGTAAGCTCTGAAATTAATGTAGCACTTTACAGGTGGTTCCTACATAAATTACACTGTTATTCTACCTATGGAGAACAGCAAGGAACAACATGGGAGCACAGTGATCAGCAATGCTGACAGCACGAGTAGGGCTCTTTCTGTACCAACATTATGGCAGGTCACTTCCACTTTATTTCCAAGATCTCTGCTCTTCACCAACCCCACATTTAGCTTACACTTACAGTTCACAGAGCATTGCAAGTGGTCTGCCAAGAGAAGTTACTGACATTAGAGGAACTCTACATTCCATTTTAACTGCCCTCTGAACAGAATAATTAACCTAACATAGTTCTCAAATAATAATGAGACACCTTTTTTAAAAAAAATTTGATATGGAGCACTCGATATGCTAGAGAAAGGAAATCTGGAGATAATCTCTTGGGCAAGATATTACTGTTTCTAAACCTCAGCTGGTTCTGGCAGCAGTATGTCTGCTTTCTCATACTGCATACAAAAGTTAGCAAGCTCTCCTGAACATGTGTTTGGCCGCACATGAGTGACACAAATCTTTCTTTGTGACATAGTTAGTCCATAAAAATGGTAATTCCCCCATGAATAATGGAGATATGTGAGTACTGAAAATACCATAGAATCATAGAATATACTGAGTTGGAAGGGACTGATGAGGATCATTGAGTCCAACTCCTGGCCCTGTGCAGGACACCACAAGAGTCACACCATGTGCCTGAGAGTGTTGTCCAAACACTTGAACTCTGTCAGGCTTGGTGCTGTGGCCACCTCCCTGGGGAGCCTGTTCCAGTCACAATATTGATCTATTATTAAGCAGTCAATGCGGCTAAAATCTATGTAGTAATGATACAGTTACGGAGAGTTAATCAAGAGTATGGTCTTGTCCTCAATAACTTTGACAGACTTCAATCATTAGGTGTGGCTGGTGAATTACCATAGAAAACTAACGTGCTTACAGCCCTTGGGCATATTAATCTCCAACAAAAAAGCTGTCTTTATGAACATTTATCATCATCACAGGTTCTTCATTTTAACCAGACTGCAAGAGAAGAAGGTTCATCTGAGACAACAAGGCCTTCTCCAGCAAGACCAAAGAAAAGGAAGATGGTATTTATTACAACAAAAGATCTCTGAGATAAAAATCTCTGAGAATGGGATAGTGCAATGCAACCTCTGCTTTAGCTTTCTAACATCTGCTTGCTTTCTATTATCTACTGTCTCAGTTCCGTAAGAACTATGTATAGAAAGAGAAGAAGTGAACAAGCAGGTAATATTACTGTAAAACTCATGAACTCAGTCCTTCAAAAGCAGAACTGAGACACTAACAGCATTTTGATTGGCCCTAATACTGTCTCACTTGGTTTTAGCTGGGCTGTAGAAATACCAAGAAATCACTGGTTGTAATATGCTTTGTACAATTCCATTTTTTATCACCTTCGGGTTGGTTAAGGTATTTTTCTGTAGTGAAAAACAACTACTGTATTCACACCTGACTCCAGACCTACCCAATAAAGTCCCTTCCACCTTCGGTATGCACGGACACATCAGGCAGACAAAATTCCCCTTTATGGTAATGCATGTTGACTCATCCTTCCTCATCATCTCCCCAGAGACTTGCCAGCAGCAGAAACTGCCCAGATCTTTTTCATCAAATGAACTCCCTGAGCAGTGAAAAGTTTTAAACTCAAACAAGCCAGTTTTTTTTCAGAAACTAAAAGACATCTGAAAGAAATTAAATTAGACTAACTGCAAATAAAATGGGGAAGAGGATTATATTATTCTCTCCCTTGATGGTGTGAGATGATTCTTCAAGACGAATCACTGCACTCACATTCATTTTAGCAACTCACTGACTTCATAAGTTGTAGCAAATTCTGCCTAATCTTTTCCTTCAGATATTTCCATCTATCCCCTCTTCGTTCTGTTCCCATCCCATTGAAAAACTCAGCCTCTGCTATCCTGTGTCCTCTGGCTACCAAATTCTTTCCTAGGTGTCCTTCCTGGCAGCCCATGTCTCAGCATGAGTGAGGAAAGACCATAGCAAGGAATGACAGACAAGTCCCCCTGAGTCAGTGGCAGAGACTCTCGGTGCCTCGTGTGCAGGGCACAGTACATGACATGGGGGAGGACGCTGCATCCAGGCAGCTGGCGGGGAGCAGCTTATTCCTCCATTTGCAAAGCAACAGCTGGCAACAGCTGGCAAGCAAGCTCATCCTCCCTAGACCCATCAACAGTGACATCCAGAACAAGCTCTCTCCAAAATCCAAACAGCAACAGAAAAAACCCATATGAAACAGGGAAAATTTGAATAGTTGGTAAGTCCATGCCCTGATATCAGTGTCTGTGAGAATGGAACTCCTTAAAAGCTATCAGGCTGCTTTGATGGATCCTTGTGAAACCGAAATGTCTTGTGAAACTGATAATCAGGCCTGACAATGACAAAAATGAGGAGACTCAGCTTCCTTGGAGCACCATCAGATGATGCCCCCAAATGCCTATAAAACACTGCAGAAATAAATCATTGCACTACAGGCAGAAATTCATTTATCTGGTTATACACAGTGCTGCAAACATGCAACATACTCAAAAAAGAGTTTCATTCCCTGAAATTCCTTTTTAATTAAAACTACATGAACAATTTAAATAAACACAGCAGGTGCAACAGAGAAAAAAATCCATATTAATTGGTGTCTCTTTCCAAGGATCCTGAGCATGAGGGAGCAGAAAACATCCACTCTGGCTTCAAAAAGCTCCTGTCTGCCATCAACAAACGCAGAAGCACTTACTTGCTGAAGAGTGCCAACCAACTGTATGAGGAAAAGACCTACCCATTACTGCCTGTGAGTTGAACGCCTTTACTTGGGAATATCTTGACATTAAGACTGATTATCAATAGAGATGATAAAAAAATTCCAAATGATAGCACTGGGGTTTGAGTGAGAACACGAGGACAGCCATACGGGGCTAGTCTTGGACAGACAAGAGGTCGATCTGTTTCCAGCAGCGGGCAACAGTTTGGGAAGTGTATGAGAAAAAGGCACACTGTGTAGTGATTCTTCTCAGAATCTGCTGTGGCCACCAACTGATCTGCAGCTCAGGGACTTCTTGAACCAGAGGGCATGTCTATTTAAGAGATCCTGATGAGCTGTTGTTTCAGGACTTTGCAGACCTATCTTTTGGATCTACTTCAACCCTCAGCACTAGGATTTCCACTGCTGAGCTGTATTCTGTAGGAAGCGCCTGTGCCTTTTGAGCTGGCTGCCTGTCGGCATCGCTATTGTTTCATTTCTCTTCTAAAGGACACTTCTCCACATCTCTGGTCACCCTCATTCCCTGTGTCTGTATCTTTTATACTGTAGCATTTCTGAGACTGGGGAGGCCACAGCTGCATTGAGAACTCAGACAGCGGGCACACTATAGTATTATACAGAGCCATTACAGAAGTTTCTCTTTTGTTGCCTATTCCTTTCTTCATAGTTCTTAAATCTTTATTTGCATTTTTGGCCATGATTAGGCAGATTTTTTTCGTGCACCTGTCCATTACAGCTTCAATACCTCATTCCTAAAAAATAACAGTCACTTCCTATATCTTACACTTTACTGGATCACCTATAAATATGTTAATATATATATTTTAACGTAAACATTTAGACTTCAGTTTCATAGAAAAAATACTGTAGCAGAGACCCCAGCACATATCACTGTGGTACTCCAGTAGTAATAACTCTTCATTGTGAACATTATTTCCTCCTACTCTTGGTTTCCAGTCTTTTAAACGAATGAGACCCATCTCTGTAGTGCCATGGATGCTCAGCCTTTGGTCCTACAAAATGCCTTTTGGTAATCCAAAGACTGTAATGGCTCAGCCCTGTTACCCATATGCTTCCTAACACCTTCAGAAAACTTTAACAGATTAGTGATTTCAGATTTCCTATTCCAAAATGTTGTTGACACTCCTCCAATAAGTCACGTTAACCCATACACCCACTACACCTATTCTATTCATTTGCCTCACACTGACTCATGAGTTTGTAATTATCTTTATCTTTGAAATCTTTTAAAAACTGATGTTGCGTTAATCATCTTCCAGGTCCTTGGAAGGGGGTTTTAAATGAGATTACTGTTCTTTGATTTTGGAGTTTGTTTGGTTTCCTGGGTAATTAGAAATTTGTCCTTCTGAATATGTGTTGCTCCATAATTTCATTTACTCCATAATTTCATGTACATTTTCTTTACAGAGAATTGAGGGAATTTCCTGCTGGGAATCTCCATGAATGATTTCACAGCAGACAGCAATGCAAACGCTGATTCGGCTTTTCTGCCATGACTTTATTCTACCAGAACATTCCTTTTATTGTCCTCACAAATTTTTGGCAGGTTCCTCACCTCTGAAGCAAACTAAAAGCCTTTGTTCAACTTTATACGAGACTATTCTTCCATCTTGTACTGAACACTACTTCATAAATCAGGAAAAAAAAGTGTTTAAATCATATAAAAATGTCATTTTGAGAAATTAAATAAAATGTAAAGGTTTCATGGATATTTCAGAATTAAAAATTTCTACCTTTGATTTCAAAACCAAAAATTTGAAGTATCAGTTTCCTTGAGACTGAAGTTTGATCAGTCCTTACCTAATATTTAGAATAGAATGTATCAGACTTTATTATAAAGGTTACTGCATATAAAACAAATTTTCTTAAATTATGTACTAGCAGATTGTACAATCTGTTAAAGTGATTATTACTAACATTTTTGTAACTCAAGTTTGTAACTAAATAAGCACACATTCTTTAATCCTATCTTTCAGAAGTTCTTACAGCTCATTACAAGCTATTATAATGCAAAGCCACAAGCTGTAAACTTTAAGAGAGCTGCAGAACAAGTCAGAGCACAGATCAATTCATGGGTAGAAAATCAAACTGAGAGTAAGTATCACTCTGATGGCTTTTTTCTTGTATCACTTTCAAATATTTTGTATTTCCACATTCAATGCTCTGGCAGCCAAGAATCCATAAAAGGTGGAAACTCAGGGGAGGGAGGTGATGAGCAAAGTAGAGCTAAATAGTCTGAAGAATACCTCTCTCCAACCTAACTGCTGCTCCTTACAAGGTCCTTCCCTGGATTCTTTATGCTGTAGCCTCCTCTGAATCATTGCTGTTCGGAGAGATGCATAGGTAAATACTGTGTGGCTTCACAATGATTAGTGAGGGTTTTACTTCTGCATTCTTCAGCTGCTTGCAACCAACTTCACACAACATCCAAGCTACATTCCACTTTACCCACTTTCCAATCCCATTTACTAGCAGAACTCCAATAAATATATACATATATAAAAATCACTGAATTCATAGAATGGTTTAGGGTGGAAGGGGG
>VZTD01005121.1:209804-238260 GCA_013397725.1 Rhagologus leucostigma | reverse complement strand
AGAAGAGCGCTGCCAAGGATGGGGAAAAAGGGGGCAATTTCCTTAGAGAGAGTGGGGCAGGAGGGGCGTTCTGGGGTGACGAAGAGACGTTCAGGTGACAAGGTCCTGAAGCTGAGTGGGCTCCCAGAGCAGACAACAAAGGCTTCTTTGCTAGACATTTTCAAGCACATTCCCAGCTCAAAGCAGAGGGAAGAAGAAAAGGGAAGCGAGGAGCTGGCAGAATCCTGGAATGCTTGCGGCTGGAAGGGACCCTGCGCAGGTGTTACGAGCCCATGAGGGAGAGATGCCTCTGCCCAAGTGAAGGTGCAAAGGAGACCATATGAGGACAACATACGGATTTTATTTAACATGGATTTTATTTAACAAGAAAGGGGAGGTAGACAGGTAGAAAGAAATAGGAAAGAGGTCTCAGAGACAGAGCAGAAGATAATCAGTTGGAACTAGATGGTCATTAAGGCCCTTCCACTAACAACCATTAAATCCTGAGACTGGAGGCCAAATACTCACTGTACCTACAGGAGCATTTATTCAGATGAGCTACAAAAATAAATCAGAACAGAAAATCAGTTCTCCCCTCACTGTGCTGCAGGAGCTGATGTGTTAAAAGCGAAATGAAAGCAACCCGCTTTCACAGATGAATGAAAAACAAATGTTCACCTGCCCTTCAGAGGTCACTGCTCTGTGACTCATCACAAGTCTGTCTTTTATCTTTTTAAGACACACCCCACAGTTGTTCTGCAGTTGCCCAGTATTAAAGAACAGGGAATCTGACATTTATTGTGGTACTTGCTTTCTCCTGACGTGGGGAATTTCCCGATCAAGCTTTTCATTTCCTTCACTTACAACTCATCATATATGTGCATGTCCAAGTACGTTATAGTTAGACCTGGTTTAGAAACTGGTTGCTCAGTTTGACAGACAGGACTGGGGGACACAGCTACAGCTTCTGCACAAATAAACAACTGATGATTGTTAGTGATATGTAAAATGTCTGGAGCTCAAGGTTCACCAGAACTCCCTGCATTCCTGTTCGCTTCGACTACAGCACTGGCCTGAGAGCAGCTCTGCACATAACCAGCAACTGATTTAGAGCAATCTCTTCTTCTTTACTGAGTCCCACTTCTCACAGCTCATATGGATGAACTGTGAGGGCTTTTTGTGTCATTTCAGGAAATGGGCCAGGATCACAGAAAGTTCATGGCTTCCCTGTCACAAACCCCATGTCTATGTACAGCTCCAACTGCTGGCAGCTGAGAATCCCCTGCAGAGGAGGGGCTGAGGGATGGTCAGACTTTGATGCAGAATAACCTTGTTCAGGGAGACAGGTCTTCCCTAAATACCCGGGGGAACTTCAACAAAGTAAATTTCCCGGCTCTCCCTTTCTGGATTATGTAACATTCCAGTCAGATAGGACCCCAGTCCAATGGTGCAGTCCTCTGATCCCTTGCCTAACAATCCCATGGACAAAAAAGGGGAGGTTTTATTTTGTTGTTGTTATCTTAAAACTTTCATAGCACTGTACTAAAAATGAGGGCTCAAGAGAAATCCTGAGATATAATTTCCCACAGTTTTTATTGCAGGGCACCTCAGCAGGAATGCAACATAGCCCTTATCTATGTGGGCTGGCTCTAACTCCATTAGGGATGCAGTAAAACTAAGAAAAAGAAGGCTTCCTCACCCTGCTCAGCAGAGCAGAAGTACTCCTTGTTTATGCATGTTTCACTATAACCATCATTTTCTAATGCTGCTGATACTGATGTCTAATATCCCAGGGATTTCCCACAGAGGAATTTGCATTTAGAGTTTTACAAGGTTTGTTTCACATATATGTAATTTAGCCAGAAAACATCATTGAAACATATATGTGATCAGTCAGGGATCACATTGTTCCTTGGAAAAAGACTGTTTCTGGTGTTCGTGAACATTTATAAGGCACAACTGGTGCAATTCGGCTGTGACCCTGCAGATTTCATGATGCTGTTTTCCTGCGTTTATTCCCGAGATGACATGGCTTGCCTGTGGACTTGGCAGCTCGACCCCAGGTTTCCCACAGCAGTGTCTCAGGCATCTGGATCCTTAAAGCAATTTATTCCCCTGGCTGGTGCCACAAGTCCCCATGACCTTTGAGGGGCAAATGGTCAGTGCTGGTTCTTGCCTGGGGCTCCCACCCCCCGGAGCTCAACCTGCAGCTCCTGCAGCTGCACCCTGAGCCACCTGCACTGACTGTATTCCTCACCTCTGTACTGTGGGGAAAGCATCTTCCTTCTCTCACAGTCCGCTGCTTGGTGTATGCACCTCTATTCGTGTTTTGCTGCAGTGAAGTGGATATGTCAGTGAAATACTGACATATTTCATAGCAAAGAGTGAGCATTAATTAAGTCCATAACCTGTTTTCTTGTATGGCATGGGAGGGATAATTCAAATTGTAACTGCTTAGCAACGTCATTCCTGTCCAAAGAATGATCTGGCGTGGAGGGAATGAGGGCAAGAAAGGGTTACGAATGATGCCTCAAGTTGTAACTTTTCTATTCTGGCAGGGATGCCAGAGCCAGGGCTGCTCCCTGTGAGGGAGTGAGGTTCCATTGGGCGACAAGACAAGAAATGCTGCAGCATTTTGGTAGCAGTGGTGCAATGGGGGCGCTCAGGGGCCACCTTTGGGAAGCAGAGCTGGTGCTGGGGGCTGGACCATGGGGATGCACAGGTGCCCTGTGCCAACGCTCACAGGACGGATACCAGGGCAAATGCAAGGAATCAGCCTGTGCCACATCTTTGCACTGTCCCTGTAGAACCACTTATGGCAGTAGGACTCTGCTCTGGACATTGGTCTTTAAATC
Source organism: Rhagologus leucostigma (assembly GCA_013397725.1). Classification (NCBI taxonomy): domain Eukaryota; kingdom Metazoa; phylum Chordata; class Aves; order Passeriformes; genus Rhagologus; species Rhagologus leucostigma. The sequence goes on along the minus strand of VZTD01005121.1, from coordinate 235,426 downwards.
TTTTTGCATTTAAGCACAAACATGTGCTTAATTCACCTCGAGGGATACAAAAATCCCCCAACATTGTTCTGCCAGATCCTTTGCTAGCATTTAATTTCCTGTTGACAGTAGTATTTTACATGAATTGAGGAGCTCATCTCTGTAATTTTTAATGTAACAAGATTAAAGGGACAGACAGGAGGAAGGTCATGCAAAGCCAGTTGCACCTGAGCAGTTCATGGACAATCACACTACAAGCTGTGTTTTCAATTTCAGACTCTCCCTGCCCCACCGAAATTGTAATACTTTATGCTAAACAGCTGTGAGAAACTGCCTTTATTTGCCTTATGTGTAACAGATAACACTCTTCTATTCCTGTTCCATTCTCAGAAACTAGGAAAGTAGAGAAATGGTTAGAGAAAAATATCACCACTTTTAAATGTCTCAATGGCAACTGTTTAAATACCATCATCATAACGATCATTAACAGATTTCAATACCCCTTGAACAAATAGGTTTAATACTCTAGATAACAAAGTTTTAATTCTTAGTCACACTGTCCTATATAAATTGAAGAAATGGTAGCTGTCATTGAGGGGGGATATTTTTCTTCCTTTTTTTCTTCTTCCCCCTTTTTGATAGCTTCTACTCCTTGGTGTTATATAATTAATTTTGGGACTCTTGTTGTGTGAAGTTTGCTTTGGGGGAGTGTCCAATCCATTGCGCAGTTAAAGCTCTTCTTTCTTTTTTGATACATTAGTTCAGTTTTTGCTTCTGATTACCTTGCAATTTGGAGACAGAAAAATACATCACCTTATCAGCTGTTGCTGGGTTAGGCTCTTTGTGGCTTCTCAGCAAATCTTTACTCCTTTATTCAGTGAAGTTTGTACCATCTAGTCCCTGTACAAGAGGAAATTTCATCGTTTTCTAAACAGATAAAAAAATGCAACACGTAGTTGAAAACAAACTCAGGAGCGTGGACAACAACAAAGACGGAGTTCAGAAGTCAGTTCCTGGACTGACTTCAGACTGCCTTGCTTTAGACACTCTTTTTAAGCTACTTCTGGGCCAGGAAGTTTTCGTAGTTGTCCTGGATTACAGTGTATTCTATTACCATCTTCATGAGCTGTTGAAACCAGGTGTAGCAATGTTCCCTGCCTCGTTCCTCCGGGCTATCTCCTGTTCATGGGCCCAACAATGCCTTGCCCTGTGACTCACCATCCCATTGTGAGATGCTCCACCCAGGGGGAAGGAGCCAAGCATTCCCACCTGGATATAGTCTGGGGTTTGGAACAGCACAAGCAGCCTTTTCCACTGGATTCCCAGAGGGAGGCCAGACCCTTCTACACCACCACTGGACCTTCAGAGGAAGACCAGACCCTTCTACAGAATCACTGCTTCAACAGGACCATCGCTCCAGGAGGACTGCAGCCACCATTTAATCGGACTGCTACCAACCCCCTGACCATCAGGGGGTCAGGTTGTACTCTCACTCTGTCAGTGGGTTGTTTTTTGTACTATTGCATTTATTTTCCCTATTAAATTGTATTTCTTGCTTGGAGTCTCTCACTAGTTTGTTTTCAAACTAGTACAGTAGTGTAAAAAAGAAAAACTCCAGGTCAAGATTCAGTGTCCAGGCAGGCAAAATGGCTTTGGCAAACACCAGCAGAGACAATTTGTGAACAGAGCCAACAGTTATAGCATTTTCAGGTGAACATCCTTGCTCTGGTTGATGAATCCAGCTCTGGCCAAAAGTAACCAGCCTGGGAATTCACATGGGGTTGGGACTAGCTACAGGACTCTTCATAAATATTTATAAGAAATAAGGAAATATTTTGTTTAAAGCAGAAAGGAAACATAAATCTCTATGTTTAAAAGTTGAAGCCAAGTTTCTGCATCATTAGATTTATATATTTACTAAAAACTGTGAAAAAGCATCAACTGAAACCACGGTCTCTTCCATGCCTCTCAAGCAGAACATCTGACTTTCACTTTGCTTTACCCACTACCACAATTACTTCTGATGACCCCAAAATTTGCAGAAAAGGAGTCCAAAAAAATAGATGTGTTCCCCAAACTATCCTGTTCTTATAGAATAAACCACTGCTCAAGACTCAAATGCAGGAACCACTTCTGTCCACCACAGAAGCCACTGGAGTCCTCACACACCAACCTTGGGGGTGGCAGCTGGGTCTGGTCCCTTTGCTCCCTGCAGATCCCCTCTGGCTGTGAGGGCTCAGGGTCTCCAGGATTATGCGCTCCATGTGCCTGGCTCCAAGGTAGGGTGGAAGGTTCCAAGTGAGGGAAACTGTGCAAGGATCACACAGGACAAGAGGGAAGAGAGGAGGTGGGCAGAAAGGAGGGCAGGCGGAAGGAAGGATCACTGCAGTAAAAACAGGATACTCTCTGCCGTGCGCAGTCTGAACCACCCCCTCTGCCCAGAAAGCTTGAAGTCTAACAAATCACAGGATCACAGTATCAATTAGGTTGGAAAGACCTCCAACATCGAGTCCAACCTTTGACCACACACCACAATATCGATTAAGCCATGGCACTGAGTGCCACTGAGTGCCACATCCAGTTGTATCTTGAACACCACTATCACCTCCCTGGGCAGCCCCTTCCAATGCTTAACAACCCTTACGGTGAAGAAATTCTTGATGTCCAACCTGAACTTCCTCTGTCTGCCCTGCCCAGTCTGAACCACCCCTCTGCCCAGAAATGCCTAACAAATGTGCAGGAAAGCTGGAAGAAGGGAAAGCCCCCAGGCAGTGAGTAGGTAACAGGAACTGTAAGTCTCTGCACACAGCTGAAGAGGACACAACCCACTAGGTGAGGGTAGGAAGGACCTGAGACTGTAGAAAACTCATTATCTGGATAGTCCAATGCACATGGGATTACCCTGGTATTAGTCATGTCAGCAGCTCTGACTGCTTCAAGTAATTTGGATCTCTCAAATTTCAGGTATTTTTGTACTGGAAAAAGATCACCTTAATTACAATATTAAGTTTACGTAAGGCAAGCAGGCCTCGCCAAACCACACTTAGACAAATTACACTCTTGGCTTCCTCTCTGTGACTGACACGAAGCCACACAGTGATGGATACTCACATGAACGAGGAATGGTTTCATCCCACCCTTCCCGTTCTTCAGGGTTGTCCCTCTCATTGTAAGGATGAAACCTGCATGTCAAACACTGTGACCTAAACTTCAGCCAAGTCAAAGAGCAGACAAATACACCTGAGATATTTGCAGGAAGAGGTGGAAGAGTTCATACACAGCAAATCACCCAGTTCCCTATAGCTCATCCCTTACTAGAGAAGAACAAGGCTCAGGAACACGTAACTAAGGAGAATGGCTCTGGTTTAAGTGTCTCTCTCTGCTCTGAACCATGAAGAGCATTCTACCCACTGATGTCGTATTTTTCAGACCCTTTCATGCACACACTCCCCAAGAACACACCCTCCTCCAGTTATATTTTCTCTCTGACCTCTCCATTCCTCTATTTATTTTAAAGCCTTTCAAATCACCACCCACTCCTTCCCACCACATGGGACACGCTGCTATTTGTCTCCACTAGCTTGTGCTGAACCAGCTTTGCACTGGAACTGCAAAGATCCTCCAGGCAGTAACTCACTCATCTATCCCTCCCACGGTGGGATGGGGAGGAGAACCATAAAAAAAACTTCTGGGTTGGGATCAGAACAGTTGAATAATTGGAACACGTAAAATATGATCATAATAATTACTAATTGGAATTTTAAAAAATAAAGTCTAAGTGATGCACAGTAGAGTTGCTCACCACCCATGACTGATGCCCAGCCTGTCCCCAATCAGCAGTAGGACCCCTCTGGCTAACTCTACCCATTTAAACACTGAGCATGGCATTCCATGGTATGGAATATCCCTTTGACCATTCCAGCTCTTCTCCCTCCTGGGTTTTTGTGCCTCTCCTCACTGGCAGAGCACTGGAAACTGAAAAGTCCTTGACTGAGGGTAAACAGTAGTTAGCAACAGCGAAACATCTGTGTGGTATCACCAGTGTTGTGCAAAACACAGCTCTGCACCAGCTACCAGGAAGAAAATTAGCTCTGTCCCAGCTGTATTTAGGACACTGGTGAAGGGGTGGTTCTGGGGGTGGGGTTGTAGCAGCCCCCCAGCACCTCTGTCTGACGGAGTGGCACTGGGCTCTGTGCAGAGATGCACAGTGGGGGAATAAGAGACAGGGGGTAGGAACTGAAACATGGAGGGTACATCCATGGATGTGAAGAAGGGAAAAAAGTCATTTGAATGAATTTCGTTGTGAGGCTGTGGAATCTCCATACCTGAAGGTTTTCAAGACTCACTGGGATAAAGCCTGAGGCAACACGGTCTGAACCACTTTGATTTATAAGGTTTGACTAGACAACATCCAGTATAATATCTGAATAATTTTATGATAAAGGATTTTTCTTAGTGGTTTATGTCACATAAGGATCCTGCCAACTACTGCATTTACACTATATTTCGATTTCTTTTTAAATTATGATGTGAAATGGCTTTGACAAATGCTTGGTCATTCATCTTTTTCATCATGCCCCATTTTTTCTGTTCATTAAAATTATTTCAAAACATACTCTGCGCTCTCAGATTTGAATGAAATTCTGCTTAGTCTGTTTTAAACATCCCTGTTGTGTTGTGTTAATCTGTAGAACTGTACTGGTAGTGAAACAAGCTGTTATAAATCATTACATAAACATGAAAACTGTTTTCAGTGCCTTACACTAAAACATTTCCCACTAAAGGGATCATGTTTTTATTTTGCTGTTTCAGGAGAAAATAGGAAAACCAAAATCTTGATGTGCGGAGAAAGAAGAACCCTGATTTCACCCTTCACAGCACGTGATACCGCTCAGAGTTCCTCCTGTTTTCAAAACACAGTCCTGTGATTAAACAAAACCGAACTGATCACAGAACAAAGGCACTGCTGAAAATTCATAAGCTAATCACTAGTATTGATATATGGCTCCCAAATAGATCAGTTACGTTTAACATGTCTCAGTAATTGCAGCAGCTATAGAAAACAAAGAGCAGAAGACAGAAATTTAAGATAATACATCAACTGAAAGCAGACATTTCTGGTGGATAGCGGAGCCGGGCGGTCAGTAATAACTCACTGCAAGGACCTGCTAAGTAAAGTTACAATTTTGATTGTTGGGGTAATGGGAAAATGAGCTTCGCAGCCATTCTTACAACCCATGGAATGCACAGCTGGAGGCACTAAACTAATTCGAGTTTCTGTATGCCAGGATGTCCCCTTCCATTGTCAAGACAAGATGTACTCTGCAAGGTAAATGCTTGAAAACCTTTTTCCGAAACCTCTATGTATTTCACAAGAAAAGGCATGGAAGGCTTGAATCCATTTAATAATGAACCAGAGCTCAGAGGAACCTGAGAATGGCATCCTGAATGCTGCTCGGAGAGGGTCAGTCTGAATCAGACACCAGAAAAGAAGCCTCGTTCTCAGCAGTATAGGCTGGCACAGGATTTAAGAGCAGTAAAACAACCATGGACAAATAATTATTTGACTGCTTTGGATTTAAAAGATGCTTTCTTTTGCATTCTGGAGGATGAGCAGAGCCAGACTTTCTTTGTGTTGAGGGGGGGAAATCTGACAACAGAAAGAAAGGTGCAGCTATTCCTGCAGAACATCGATGGTGGGACACTCTTTTCGGATGGTCACCAACTGCTTACAGGGATTTTCAATACGATACTTCACCCTGTTGTTGTTCTCTTAATGCTAACCCCGTTATGCTTTGTCTTAATTGCAGCACTGAATATTTTCATTTGAAAAATCATGAAGCAATTGACTTGCCAGTCATCCCTGTGATTAATTTCGGGAAAATGTGTGATGTTCGTAAGAAGTGAGGCTTTTGAGTGCTGTTCTGGCTTCATAACCTCAACCGGAGGAAATGATGAACAACTCCCTAAAAGATAAATTATTTGTGTCTCTCAGTAATTGCAGCAGTTGTAGAAAAAAAAAATAGAAGAAACTTGAGATAATGTATCAACTGCAGCCCGACAGAAGTTACTGCTGAACCGACAAACCAAGGACACTTGGCGAATAAACTAAGATAATGCCAGATAGCAAGGAACAAAGCAAGGCCAGCTCATCAAATCAGGAACGGGTAATTTTGGCAAGGGGAGATCACAACCACTGACTCACCACCCACCAACCCAAAAAACACGCTGACTCAAAAGAAGAGAGACTGAGCATGAGGACTAATTAGCAAAAGAAGTGAGAGAATCATTTAATCAATAGAAGATAAAATACTAGTTAATAAGAGAACTCTGTGACTTGTAGCCAGTGAACATAAATGCTTTTGTTTGTGTATAAATAGTGAAAAGTTTTGATAGTCGCTGTGCTGGCTTTGTGGATTTGCCACCCAGCACCTCTTTCTGTGCAGAACTGTAAATAAACCAAATACCTCAACTCTGTGTGTGGATCAGCCTCTTGCACACAGGGTGAAAAAAGCCATTTTGGGACACAAGAATGACTTAGAATCTCATTCAGATTAATCTCCTGTACAATTAAGTGCAAGGCTAGGGATGGTGAAAGAGGCCAGGAGAGCTTAGAGCTGTGGTGTCGTGCTGCAACCTGTGCCCAGCTCGGCTATGTGTCACATCCTGCCACCCACAGCCAGAGCTTGGGAACAGGCCCTCTCTGAGTTACTGCCAGGTGAGGAGTGAGGAAAAAGGGCTGGGTGTAGAGAAGTGTGACTTCTGTGCATTCAGACCCACGGACCTGAGTAAGGCGGTTTGAAACCCACCAAAACAGCCAGGAATTGAGAACAGCTGATCAGTTGAGGCAGTGGGCAAAACCAGAGGGAGTGAGCAGTAAGGGGTGATCCTGCATCTGGCTTGCAAAGCCCCTGACGGAACAAAGCATACTGATGTTGCTTAACAGCTTAGAGCCTACTAACAACAAAGTAAAAAAAAAACACCAAAAAACCCACAAAAAACAAACAAACAAACAAAAACAAACAAACAAACAAAAAAAAAAACTCACAAAGAAATGAGGGCAAGAGCGCAAAGACAGCAGAAGAGGAAGCATCCTGACCCAGTGATGTTGAGGAAACACCACAAGGTCACAAGAAACAACTTGGAACTGTCCTGAAGCAGTGCATAACAGAGAGAAATCACACTATGTGTCACTTTGCTTTCTTGTCACCCACATCCAACAACCTCAGCCATACCCTGCAGCCTCTGGCAGCCAAGACACAGCCCAGGTGAATGGTGGCATGGTTTCCCACCATGGCTGGGCTGGAAAGTCTCACTGGGAGGTGGAAAAAATACTCCCTCTCCTGTGGAGGGGGCCCTCACCCACTTGCTTTTTGCATGGAGGGATGAGGAGGCTGAAAGGGTCCCCTGGATGGCACAGGACCAGCATCCCCAGCAGGCAACACTGCTGGGAGTGGGGCACAGCAGCTTGAACCAGCAGGTTCTGCCACAGGTGAGAGTGAACTGATTCACTGAGATGCCTTTTTGTGGGGGAGGAAAGGCAAGTTGTTGCTCAAAGGCGATTATTTACAAGTGCGTCTGCCATTTGTCCTTGACATCCTATTATACAGTACAGCCAAGGAAGGAGGAGCTCAGCTGTGTTGTGAGGAGTTTCATTTCTGCTGTTCACTAAACATACCAGGAAATGAAAGGAAAAGCTCAGCCCATTGCATTATTATTATTTCCAGAGCTATCACAAACCTGTCACCTTAAGAGTATGAATTTCATGTTTGCCTGACAGAGCCCCTCCAAGGAGAGGAGGAGTTTCATGGAGACAGTTTTGCCTGTTGCCTTTCCCAGGTCTTAAAATTAAGAGCCAGACATGGTTAAGGGGAAAAGGGGTTTTTACCTCGGTATTTATTTAAGGATCCTTAGGTACACCACTTTGTCCAGGTGGAATGTGCTGAAATGCACACGAAATGCACCCACACGATAGATCGCGGATACAATTTAAAGGCCTTGCAAATTAGCATATCTATCAAAGATTCCCCACTGAGAGGCTTGAATGATTAGTATGATATCCCCTCATCCTGAGGAATTCCCCCCTGGACGGGTCTATCTTAGTTTACAGGATGTGTTCTAGAGAGGACCTTGGTTTCTAGGGCTTTCCGGCCTCCAGCTGCGAGGCCTCCAGGATGTTTGGTCCCCTGGTTTAACAGAATATCAGAACTACGCTAAGTTATCGGGCTTAAGGAACTACAGATATGCATGCTAAAAGCACTGAGGATACATAAAAGCTAAATAAAGGGTATATAAAAGGTATATAAAAGAAAAGGCAAAAGATCATCATGGCATCCGCCAAGTTGAGAATTGTGTTTTGAGGTGACAGCTGTAACAGATTCAGAATTGCCTTTGATAAATGCATTTGCTGCATTAGTGCTAAATATCCTAAGGCTACACAGTGATTAATTAATAATTCACTAAAAGTTCAGCAATAATTAAGCTTAGCTTCACCTTGGTATCATTTGCTGAGTAGCAGTACAGAGGTGTGGCTGCTCTTCTAAGAGGCTTTAGTGAGAAGACTGAGAGAGATTTTTACAAGGGCAGGTAGTAATAGGACAAGGGGGAATGGCTTTAAATTGAAAGAAAGTAGGTTTAGATTGGATATTAGGAAGAAATTCTTCCCTGTGAGGGTGGGGAGGCCCTAGCACAGGGTGCCCAGAGAAGCTGTGGCTGCCCTTGGATCCCTGGAAGTGTCCAAGTCCAGGTTGGACGGGGCTTGGAGCAGCCTGGGAGAGTGGAAGGTGTTCCTGCCCATGGCAGAGGGGGTGGAACAAGATCATCTTCATGTCCTTCCAACCCACACCATTCTAGGATTCTATGGTTCTCTGAACTTGTGGCTGTGAGGTCTCCCCTTCACTGTGGACACAATTCATGTGTTAAGATAACCATGCCCTTAACTGAGCCAGGTGCAAGGTAAGCAAGTGGTGCCCACGTGGCAACTCTGTCCTTTGAAACAGCCTGGTCATTTCCACAGAAGCCAAATATTTCTCCTGTGAGAATTAGTTTCGTTTCTTCTGTTTCTCATCATAGTGGGTAGGTGGAGCTTGTAAATAAAAAAGCATCTGGAGAAGTTTCAAAAGGCCACTGCTTCTGCTTGCCACAGGACACCTACAAGGGTAAGTTTCTCCTTTCCTTCTTCTAAAAACAGTAATGCAATTTTTTACTGTTATCTTCATTCCTTTTAATGTGACAAGGCTGCATAAAGTGTCTAAAGTAAGTGTGATTAAACAAGGTTGCCAGGAGCAGGATTTTTTGCTTTCTGGGGTGGAAAAAAAAAATGTTAGTATTATTTCCTCCTTAAAAGGAGACAACTGAGAGATGGCATTTAATTTTCTTTTAAAGCCAGTATTCGTCAAGATGATCTAGCCAGCACTATTTATGAGTAGGATCATAGGCTTTGTATTTCTTCATTTTCTTTATGAGAAGACAGCTAGAGTTAATAAACATATAACACAGGAACTGTGAGATTTACCCAAAAATTTATCCTGAAGTCACAGGATGTATCAGCCAGAAGTCTATGTGCTCCTCTGCCTGGACAGAGAGTCAATAAATCCGAGAGCTGTGTGGGTTCAGCACTGCAGCTCTGCACCTTGGGTTTGAGAGGGGATTTTTTTGGTAGGGGCTTTTCATCTTCTCCAGATACAAAGCCAAAGGCTCGTTACAAAAAAACAAAGCAACTCCTCTTCAGAACCATCAGCAGGTTGGTGTTTGTGCAGATGTGGGTGTGCAGCAGAGTGCTTCGTGTTGTGCTGGGAGAGGTTTCCCACACGCAGGCAGGCAAATTCGAAAGGTAAAGCTCAAGGACATCAGTATTGTCTCAGCAAAGGAGGCAGGGGCAGCTCAGGTGAGAGGAAATTGTTGGCAGACTTTCAGTATCATCACGTCATCCAGGTGTCATGTTTCACATGTGGATTCTGGCCCATTGTAGAAGGGCTCTTTAAAATTGCAGATCTTTCGTTTTCCTCTCCTCGTTTCTTCCATCCGATGTTGTCACGGCTCAGTACACGAAGAAATCACTGTGCCCGTGTGGCACAGGGAAGGGTTACACAACCTACTCACCCTTTCTAGGTCCAGGGGGAGAACAGAGGTGCGGCCTCAGAAATCCGCACGTTTGTTTATTCTGGTGCTGACTGCAGGTACCTTTGTTCGAGGGTGTTGTGTGTGTGTGCGCCCTGTGGTCTGCACCCCATCTCGATGTTTGTAAAGGGTGACAGAAGATAGCTGGGTCTCCTCATGCATCCTCAGCCCCCTCCATATCCCTTCCACCTCAGTGATGGCCATGGGGCTTGTCTTAAGTAAACACACCAGGGGGGTATTGCAGGATGTCTGGACGTTTGCATAAATAATTCACTCCAGAGATCGAGAACGGAGATGTTTGTGTTTGGCTTTGGTGCACATTGGCCACAAAAAGGGTATAAAATGCTGCTGGAGACTGAGCCAGGTGTCCTGAAGTTGCAGGGAATTTCTCGGTTGATTTCCCCTCTCCCTATCCCCTTCTCTCCCCGCTCCAGGGATGCCCACAAGGTACCTCCAGCTCCAACGCTCTTGGACAGGTGTATAAATACCCAAGGTCCACCCAAATACAGACATAAAATCCTAAAGTGGTTCCAGAGGTGCTTTGTTGCTTTGTAATGGTGAATTCTGCAAGGCCGAAGACTAAATCTGTACATTTCCAGCTGAACCTGCTCATATTGTAACTCTTTAGACATGGACTGTTGACCAAATTTGGGACTAAGTGGACCAGGTTGCACCCAGACTGCTCTAAGAAGTTTTGGAAGCAAGGGGGTCTCACTTGTGACTCAACAGGAAGGCCCATGACCTGATTATAATCCACTGGAATAGATGATAGAGTTGTTATTTTGATCCTGCACTGGCAATATTTACATACTGCATTAGCAATAAATCTAATTATAATTGCTCACACAGTCACTGTGTCCAGCTTCTCGTGCCTGGCCTGGAACCTTCTCTCAACAGCTCTGCTACAGTGTGTGGTGTTTTTTCTAAACTTGTTTTACACACTGAAAGTATAACCTATATTGTGTCTGATCATCCTCTTCTGACATCTGTTTAAATTAGAAAACCTGTAAACTTAATTTGAGCTAACAAAATTTAACAGAACAGGAAGTTATTTCAAGCAAAGATGTGGTTCTCCTAATTTGTTTTCCAAAGCGTTTGAGGTAAACAGATCTTGGTTTTGGCAGAGGGAGGCTAAAAAAATCGAGCTTTGAAAAAGTACTCTTGCTTTTTTCCCTTAAATCACTCTCTCTGGAAATCACCTTCCCTGGAAAATGTCAGGTCAAAAGCTACTAATTTCCTCAGTCACCTATAGAAGACAAAACTTCTACATGAGGAAATGCTGCACAAGGAAATAAAAAGCCTCCTAGTCCTCCCTTCTCTAACATCATATCAAGCAAAGTCTGCTTTTGGGAGAGGATTTTAAGCTATAGAGGAGGCGACCAAGATACAGAGCTTCTAAAACAGGTGTCAGACTTGCCTCTAACAAGTATTTCTTCCACAGAAGAGGTGAGACGGCCACTTAGCAGACTATGGCTTGGTGTGCCCCGCCCAAGCCAGCCCACAGCCCTACACTCCTGACCCCAGGAAGTTAAGGATTCAGACTCCCTCCAATCATGCCCAGGTACTGACTGAGCTTCTCCAAACACCTTTCAGCGAAATACTGAAAATACTTCATCGAGGAAAACTGGCTTTTTCCAAAAACTGGTGTAACCTTTTTTTTCCCCGCAAAAAACAAATACTTTTTTTTCCATGGCAATTTTTTTTTTAAAGACAAAAAAAGCATAAGAGAAGTAGGGAGAAGCGGTTCAAGTCTATTCTCTGGAGACCAATTTTAGTGACTTGAAAAGAGCTGTGGCACTTGGTACCTACCAAGGGTTTGGATCAGGAAGTAAAAGTGGTGTTTGATTTCCTCTGCTCTGATCACTGTTGCGAGGTGGAATCACTCACTGCCCTGTGTTTGATTTCAGAAGCTGCACCTCAGAGTGGCTGGACCAGGCAGTGATCACTGTTTAGTGAAGCACTTATGGACAACCTACGTGGAAGCCCAGAAAATCAGTGGGCCAAGGATAAAAAGAAAGCAGCATTCAGACAACCTTCTGAAAGAACCAAAAATACCCCAAAGAAAGAAGGGTTTGTACTTCCTCTCTTAAAACCATGTCCAGAAGCTGTTACAGTGCCTCTCCCACCAGAACCAGAAGAAGCTGCTCTGATGTCAGAGAACATGTTTGAGAGAACACCTGACTATGAGCAGGAGGACTTGGAGAAAGAGTTTCCCAGAGAAGAGGACAAGGTAAGGCAAGAAGAGGGCACAGATCCTCCCCACTCTCACTCTGTTGTTTCACTTTGTGCCTCAAGATGCATTCCTTGGTCTCTTTGGGCTATCTGCACTTGTTAGGCCTAAGGAGGGCTTTTGGGATCAGAGCCAAGCACTTATTTGTGTAACTAGTAAGAGAGGTACCTGCAATTAATCTGCAGACATTAACAATGCGGGTCCGAAAAAAAGGGATGGCTGCAGCCTAGCAGCCAATTTAATGTTGACATGTATCTGTTTCCATCCTAGCAACAAATGTTGAACAGAAATCATAAAAGCTGAGATATTTTTTACTTGAGGCCCTTCAACCCTCAACAGAAATGCACAGAAAGGTTAATAATAACCTGCTTGGATATTTTACACTGAACACAGATTGGTTTTAAGTCTGTGACACAGTTATTTAAGTTTTTTGTGAATTTGCTAGCTATTAAACATTGTAGTGAAGAGAGTGGGCAGGGGTTACCAAAAAGGGTTTAAAATGCCTGCCTCCAGTCATATGTGCTGCCTTCCTCATCTTGAACCAAAAAAATCTGCTCTGTTTGAGTATATCTGATCCACAGACATACTTTTAGAGGTATCTTCTTGGATAAAAGTGATGGAGAGAAACTTCAATTTTTCTTTTCAAAAAAGCAGGGTTGAATGTGCCTGGCCTAACATGTCTGAAACATATTGGTGTTCCCAAAATTGCATTTCTAAATGAAGCAGTCAGACTGGAATGTGGAGAGAGGAACAGGGAGAAGAGACCAAGCTGATCTTTATATATTTTAGTTGAGCATATTTAACAGCAAATGGACCAGTTGTGCCAAAGACTGGAAATTATTTGTTTTGTTTTTATGTAAATGAGGAGCCTGTGTTGATATCTGGACATGTATCAAACCCAGGAAATTACAATAATCAGTCATTTAAAAGAACCCACTCATATCCATGCCTTATGTGAGCCTAAAATGAGGCAAATAAAGAAGAGCCGTGATGATCTAAAAGATTTCAGCCACCTGTTAAGAATGTTACAGCAGAACACTTTTGGTGTCTGTGCACAAACTAAATCTTCAAACTCCAAAATAAAGATCTAATAAGCTATTCTTTATCAAATTCAGTGATTTCTGGGATCACTCTTCATTTGCATACACATGCTTCAGTACATCTGGGGATGAGCGGAAGAAAATGGCAGTTATTTTTAAAAACTGTTATTAAAAAGAATTAACAAAGCACACTTAGTAATGTGTTCTTTACCTTCTCAGGATGGCTTCCAAAATTTGGTATTTTTACTAAGGATAGTCTTTGAGCCGACCTCAACTTCCATATTTACAGACACCTGTTTCTTGCCTGGAGATGCAAGGATGCACAGTGATATGAAATACAGCTTGCTGCCAGTAAATAAGTTTTACTAAAGAACGATGAGTAGAAAATGCGTCTAATTTTTTTTTTTTTTCTAAATTATGGAAAATTCATTGTAAGTTTAACTCTAGCAGGCTGCAGAACACACCTTGTATAACCAGTATGAGGAGAAGATCCGACCCTGCATTGATCTTGTCGACAGCCTGAGAGCTCTTGGAATAGAAAAGGACCTGTCCTTGCCTGCGATTGCGGTAATTGGAGACCAGAGCTCCGGGAAAAGTTCTGTCCTCGAAGCCCTGTCTGGTGTTGCTCTCCCCAGGGGCAATGGTAAGAATCACTTTCTCAGATTTTCACTTTCATGAGGTGAAAGGGATTTTTTTCTTCTTTTTTTTCCTTTGGTCTAGAACTCGATAACTCCATGACTGAGAAATGGAGGTGCCAGTGAGGCACCACAAAGTAAATCAAGGCACGTGTTCCAGGTGGTCAAGAGACCAGGAATAAGAAGTGTGGCGTGGTTGCCCCAGCTGACTCTGTGCATTTCCCAGAAAACAGCAGTGCAGCAGAGTATTAATTTCACGTGGAAAACCAGTTTTTAAATTTGCTTCTGGGGTTGGTTTGGGTTTTTTAAACAACATTTTCATACAGATACTTTTTTTATTATTATTATATGTAAAAAGTGTACAAAGATCTTTACTTAAAGCATTATTTAAATCAGACATGATTGTTGGAAGACTTTGCAGCTCAAGAAGATCCACTTTTCAGCTTTGTGTGTGTATTTTCACGCACACAAATTCTGCAAGTTCCATGTGAGTTTACAACATAATCTAGTCTTTCAGGCTGGACTTGTGGAAAAGTTTTTCATAGGATTTAGCTGCAGCACTGAAACAGATCATCCAGAGACAAGCAAAGCTCCATCTGTGGAAGTTTGCAGGGCCAGATGTGTCTGGGAAGAGCCGTGGTTGATCTCATCTAGCACTGGTGACAATCCTGCTCCGAGCAGGAAGTTGGACAAGCCCCCTCTCGCAGCATCTCTTGGAACATTTCCATGTTTTTGTGTGAAACGTTAGGCAGCCCTGTGTACACCACGCACTTCAAGGCTGTGTTTCATGCACAACAACCTCTGCCTTTGGAACTGCTGCAGGTATTGTCACTCGGTGTCCCTTGGAACTTAAACTCAAGAGGCTGCCTGAAGGCCAGCCATGGCACGGGAAAATCTGCTACCGGAATGTTGCCCTGGAGCTCCAGAACGCCTCTGAGGTGGACAGAGCAATAAGGCAAGGTGAGTGGATTTGGCTGGCTCCATCTCCTCTGAATCCTCCTCTTAGACTGAGCAGCATCCACAGTCATTGTGGAGTAACACCAAGAGCTGGATTCAGAGCAGAAGAAGCTGGGTCAGCAAAACTCAGTTCTCTCAAGGGAGTTGTACCAGTGCTTCAGTGGTGGAGATGATCCATGATGATGATCGCAGAATGGCGTGGGTTGGAACGGACCTTAAAGGTCTTCTAGTTCCAACACCTTGAGCAGGGATGCCACCCA
The DNA here is from genome assembly GCA_013397725.1 of Rhagologus leucostigma. Taxonomy (NCBI): domain Eukaryota; kingdom Metazoa; phylum Chordata; class Aves; order Passeriformes; genus Rhagologus; species Rhagologus leucostigma. Next base: position 220,206 of record VZTD01005121.1, on the reverse strand, counting down.
CTAGATCCATGATCCTTTTATCCTGATCCATGATAAAGGCTCAGACTGTGTCCTTACCTGGGTGGTGTCTTCCTGGTTTCCTGATTTGGGGAGGTTTTCTGTCAAATTGTAAACATGCAAAGCCCTAAATGGCTCCTGTCATCAGTTCAAAAGCCCAGAGTGCTTGAGGTGTCTCTGGCTGGAAATCTTACTGTTTTTGAGAACATTACAAGAAGGCAGAGTGGAGAACAGAGACCTTCTGCCAGGTACTGTGACCACGGGCCCAGTCACTGCCCTTTGCATGTCACAGCTTTACTGTTGTGGCATTTCATGCTGTGTAAGAAATCGGTGTTCTTACCCAAAGGGCAGTAAGCACTCGCCGTAAACGTGAAAGTTGGATTGACCTTACTCCCTTGACTAGCTCTGCACATTGTTATTCTTTCTATTTTTTTTAGTAGCTTTTCAGTACATTATTTGGACATTCTCGAAACTGGCCAGGCAATTGGTACGAATTAAGTAAGGTAATTAAAGACCTGAAAATCTCTCATGAGAATGACTGTGGGGTTTCCTTGCTTCTCCGTGTTCACAGTTCAAGCATTATTGCCTTGTAGGATCCGGGACAATTTACTCTCAATCTCCCTATCAAAATGTGAAGAATATAGAACAGCACCTATCTTTCTTTCAAGGCATCCAAGGATTAATTAATGCCTACAGAGTCTCTTGTTGTTGAGGGAGCATTTCTGCAACTGACCAGTATGTTACCTGATCCCTTTCATTGTGCTTTATTTACGTGTATTTCGTCTGAATACATGAGAGTCCACAAATATATGCTCTGTAAAATATTACAGTTCGTATTCCAACAGGACTTCACATCACCCTGTGCTGCATGATAATTTCCTTAGATTTTTGCGTAAGTGGATTTAAGTGTGTGGCTGGATCTGAAAGAAAAAGCCAAGCTTGAAAGAACCTTAGGTGGTAGCAGGTACTTTTCAAAGTCATGTTCAGCTTTGGTTTGATGCATCATCTGAAGCTTGTATTCATTGCCTTGCTCTTTTCTCTTCTCAGCCCAGGACATTGTGGCCGGTCCTAGAGGTGCGATTAGTGGACAGTTAATTTCTCTGGAAGTTCAATCCCCTGATGTCCCAGATCTGACACTAATTGATCTTCCTGGAATTGCCAGGGTGGCCGTGGGGGACCAGCCAAAAGACATCGGGGACCAGGTAAAACTCAGCCTCATGTGCCAATCTGGGCCCAGGGTCTCATCCTTTGAGGGGTCCCAGCAGACCTTTTGTGAAGTAAACAGAATAAGTGGAGGGGATCTCTGCTCTTCCTCTGGCTGCTTTTAAAAGAAATGCTGGGAAATGCAAATAAAACTCTAGTTGGGTAAGGTCTGCTGTGAGGGTGATGTGCAGGAGCTGGGTGTGTTGTTTCTCCTAAAATACCTTTAAATAGGAACTTGGAATAAGAGGAGCCCAAACTAAACTAGATATACCAAATAGAAATGAGACAAGATTGGATTATCTGGGCTTTACTTTCTGGGAGGAGAGTAATTTAATTTCACAGTTAGATAGCAATCTTTCTATTGTATTGAGAAGAAAGCAGCAGATGTGATAAAATCCGAACATTTCCATTGTCCCCAGCTGTCTGCGTGCTCCAGAGATGGAGTCTATAGCATTGCAGCCTGTCAGAAATTGTGATGGGTGGGAAGTAGAAAAGAGAGGCGTCTTTACCAAAATCCAGGGGGAAAGAAGGAATTAATTTACTGTGGAGTAAGCACAATAGAGCTGTGTGAAACTTCTGCAAAACAACACAAATTATGAGGAACTCATTTAGTTTGGCATTGAAACATAGAAAAATGCCAACTAGATGCCATGTGCAGCTTCTGTTTTGGCTTTTTTTTTAACTTCCCTACAAATATTCTACTGAAATATAAGCCAAAGACATTTGTGCTCCTTTCAGAGATACAAATTTGAGATTTATCAGCATAATCGAGCTTGCTTTCTTTCCTTAAGCATGTACCTACACATCAGAACCTGATTTTCTTACGTATGATTAGATATCAAATGCCTTTAATATTTCCGTAACAAAAGATTATATATGCAGGTTAAACTCCACGTAGCTGTCAAGACAGGCTTAACAACATTAGTCTGGTCTCATTCATGCCAGATGTTTGGATTAATCCTGACGTAAGAAAAGAGGCTGCATTCTTCTGCTGACTCCTTTCCATGCCATCCTCTGGCATGTAATACTACCCTCAGCATATGTGGCGTTTAATATCGTCAGACAGTGGCTCATATTGCTAGAAATTGTCCCATCCTACAAGCAAGCATCTGATTTCACTGAACCTCCTCACTGCTGTATTGAATTGCAGATCAAAATGCTACTTAAAAGAGTTATTGGCTGCAAAGAGACAGTCAATTTGGTAGTGGTGCCATGCAACGTGGATATTGCAACAACAGAAGCATTGAAAATGGCTCAAGAGGTGGACCCCAGTGGAGAAAGGACAATAGGTGAGAGAATTTTTAAGCCACGAGTTGAAAAGGAGGGCAAATCTTTTTTTTTTTCTCTCCCATAAGGTCTGACGTTCTGTGTTCTGCACCAGATCTGTGAAATTAGCTACTAGAAGAAGAGGGAAAATAAGAAAGAAAGCAGCCTAAGGAAAATATTTGCAAATATTTGTAGTCACAATTCTTGAGTAGGTCCAAGAATCCCTTATTTTGGTGTCTTGCTGGCACTCATGTTATGAATAACTGGAAGCTGAAAATCTAGTTAATGGTAGTTAATCTGAAGTTAATGGTAAAAAAGCTTTGCTGCTGCCTATTAAAAAGGTTTGCAAAGCAAAAGGCGTGGTGGGAGGCCAACTGCAGAGTGAGTTTTACAGTACAAAACCCAGGAGCTGAGAGCTTTCCAGGAGAGAGAATACAAAAAAACTGCTTTATAAAACATGGTACAGACTGTTCCTGCTTGGTGGGTAACTTTCTCTTTTCGTTTCACAGGAATCCTCACAAAACCCGACCTGCTGGACAGAGGGACCGAAGAGTCTGTCATTAACATAGTGCAAAACAGGGTAATCCCCCTCAAAAAAGGTTACATGATCGTGAAGTGCCGTGGGCAGCAGGACATCCACAACAAACTGACCTTGGCTGCTGCAATCCAACAGGAGAGAAACTTCTTTGAGAGTCACAAACATTTCAGGTACTCCTCACAGAAAAGATCTCATCAAAAACATGTTAAAGGCACCTCAAAGCTTCCAGTTGATTCGCTGAGATTTAACCTAGGGGTTACAAACAGGTATTAGTTATACTCACTATTTCTCATTTCCCGTGCGGGGTTGTGTTTCAGTAACCCAGAAGGTTTTTACATACCGAATAAACTTTAAAAAAATTTTTTTTGGTTGCAGAATACATGGGGGAAGTGCAACAAACCCCAGAAGTTCAGAATAGTCCCAAAGAACTTGAGTTAAGCATCTGAGCACTTCAAGTCAAGCACTGAAGCATTTCTATTCACTGGAAAAGATGGTGAAACAGCATGAGAAGGAAGGGCTGTGCTAAGGGCACAGGCTGCCCAGATGACACAACAGCTAATCAATCATAATACAGAGAACGGCAGCTGAAAAGGTTTTGAATCAGTGAACTTCACACATGAAGAAGTAATAGAACAGCATATTCATCTGCTGTTAGAATTTGCTCTTCTCAGATTAATCTCTGTTTCCCTTTGCTCAGTCAGTAGCTGTCAAACAGCTCTTGAATAAAAGCGCCCAGAGAGTCCTGGGCTGTTTCCACATCTGCACCAGCATGGCCCAGAGACCCTTGCTTTATTCAAATTGTGTAACAGAACCAGTGAAAACAGAGCAGAGCATCAGTGCTGCTTCCTTGCCCTGCACAGCCTGGCTATCCAAACCCACCTTTTCCTCTTTTTTTCACAGGGCTCTTATGGAAGAAGGAAAGGCTACTATTCCCCGTCTGTCGGAGAAGCTCACAAATGAACTTGTGAAACACATTATTGTAAGTAACAGAGATCCCATACTGAGCTGTTTGTATCGGTTACTACCTAAAATCAAGTTCAACCCTTCAGCCTTGGACTGCAATTGGATTTCATCTTTATACGCACAGGCAGTGCTCAATGATCCTTCAACTCGGTGATCTGAGAACAAACTGAACTGAGAGGCAGAGGTAAAAAGCCGCATGCTCTGTCCTCAGATTCGCCTTTTAACTGCAGATCAACAACAGGCAAATTATTTCATCTATTTGTGACTTGTAATCCCTGCCTTTTCAATGGCAGCCATGATATTTCTTTTTGTTTATGAGTGTTGATTACCTGGGTGACAAGTTACTGCTGTCAGATTACTGAAACACAGTGATTTCTATTGAACTGAAAATGTCTTCAAAACATCAAGATGTTCTATTATATTACTATACTAATGTGAGGATACTGGGGGTTTGTATTTGATATAAATATATCTATACGTAATATATCTTATTCCATTAAGGGAAGATGCTAAAATATAGGGAACCTCTAAATTCAGTCTCAAAGGAGAAAAAAAAACCTATTTGTGTAAATTTACAGAAAATAAGCAGCTAAACAGCCATGTTCCATCAGGTATTTATCAGGAATCAAGCAGTCACCACCTCATCACCACCTTCCTGGCACAACCTGTGAGGACAGTTTTTGGCTCACTGTGGGTGGAATCTTGCCCTAGACTGCAGCTGTTCTGCCCAACTCGCAGTGAGGTCCAGCCTGATTCCTCAGGGAGATCCTGGCCCCTGCATCCCCTCAATAAAGGCCATATTTGCACTTCCATGTTATCCCGCTAGCACACATGGGACACAGACAGCAAGCTCTTGGATTTGTAAAAACAGCAAAGATCCTGAGCAGGTGTAGGTCACTCTTAGAGGTATTTGTGTTTTCCTTCCAAAACCGGAGAGGTTCAACCTATCTCAATGTCCTGCTTCCCTCTCTCCTCCCCAGAAAACTTTGCCAGCGCTGGAGAGCCAAATTCGTGATGCCCTCCATAAAACATTACAGGATCTGCAAAGATACAACAGAGGCATACCCAGAACAGAGTCTGAGAAGCTGTTTTTCCTCACAGATGTAAGTATCAGTATTGGTCACAGAGCAGAGCGAGGAGGTAACTATGGGAGAAAAAGAAACCACTTGAAATTATCAAAACATGAGCATGGACCACCAGGAAGTTTGTGGTATCCATCGCTGAAGTGCTTTGAGGGTAACACAGACAAACCACATCTGCAAAAATAATGGACCACAGGAGCTCGCAGCCCCTTCTAGCAGTTTTTTTCTTGTGATAATGAGACAAAAAAACTAAACAACTTGGTTGATTGGTAAAAATCAAGCATCTCAGTTAGGGAAAACTTATACTCCTGCCTGCTCAACACTTTGAAGGATTCCCATTGTTTACATCACTCATAAGGTCAAATATATTCCTGATATGAAAATGTGGTTTGCAAGTCCATCTAAGTGTCTCATCTCAGGGAGTTAATCCCTCACACTAAGCCTTCAGCAGGCAGCAGAGGTGCTTATGAAAGCTCATCAGACTTCATACGAGTCTGGCCTATTAGAATTTAGTAAATAGTTCTAAAAGTCTACGGGGAAAAAACAAAAGAATATCAAGTTTGTTCTCCTCTAGCTGTCATGGTTTGGGGGGAAAAAAAAACCCCAAAAACCAAAAAAAAAAAAACAACCTTGAACAAACCAGGAGCTAAGAGCGTAACAGATGTAAGAAAGGGATGTTTTTTATGAACTGTGTCCCTGCTTTAACATCAAACAACTACAACATCAAACAACTGTTTACTTAACATCCACAAATTAATCTGAAGAAATGAAACGTCACTAAATTGCCTGCTTGTTGTTCAATTCACTGCAGTTGATCAAACTCTTTAACCAAGACATCTCTCAGACCACGCGGGGAGAGGAGCAGCTGTTTGGAGATGAAGTCAGGCTGTTCACGAAGATCCGCAAAGAGTTTCGAACATGGGGCGTGATTCTCCTGGAGTCTGCTGCAAGGGGTAAGTACAGGTCCCATCCTGGCAGCTGACCTGAGAGCCCATCCCCTTGCTTTTAAACCTAGACCCAGCATCTTCAATAAATATTTTTCAAGAAAGTGAAGAACAAGAAGCCGGGAGCATCCATGTGTTGTGGTGTTAGGCAAGTTGTGCTCTGGTCCCTGGGGACACAGAAGCAGAATTTGTTGGTGATTTTCTGAACCATTCTTCTAAATAACAGCAACACCAATGAATAATAATAAATAATAATAATCCATGTAATAATGTTTATTATTACAGTTAATGCTTTTATTTTATTATTGCTATTAATAATTTAGAGTCTGGGTGGGGTTTGTTCCACTTTATCTCTGGGCTAAGGTGATACCTCATGCAAAAAAGAAATAGCAAATTTGTGTAATATCAACAAAGAAATATTGACTGTGATATCTTAAATAACAATAGCTAGTCAACAGTAGATTCCCTGGAAAAAGTGTTAAGTGAGCTTGGGAGTTTGTTTTGTTCAGGGCTTTTTTTTAAATTTGCAAGTGACTGGTAATGGCCAGCTACTTCTGTGTGGGTAAAAATACCAAGAAGAATCAGAATTTTTTGGGTCCCATCATAATTTCTCTCAGATGCTTGATGCAGTGCGTGAGATGGCTTATTCAGAGAGCAACGTGTTAGCTCTGTTCTGTGGTAACAAAAAATAATCTCAGTAGTTGTTCTTCTCAAGAACAACTCAAAGAGGAGAAATAGACTTCCTTCCTAAATCTGAAATGTCTAGATTGAGTGATTTAGTAGCAAAGCAATGTTCTTTTACCATTACAGCTAAAAAAACCGTCCCCAGTAAAGTGTGGAAATACGAAGACCAGTACCGTGGGCGGGAGTTCCCAGGCTTCAGCAACTACAGGACTTTTGAGGACATTGTGAAAGAGCAGATCAGAGAACTGGAGGAGCCAGCAGTTGAGATCCTGAACAACGTGATGGGTACGGCCCAGGCCACGGGAGGCTCTTGTGTGGAGGACACTGCTGGGCCTGACAAGTTTATTTTCCAGGAGAAGCTGATGCTCTCACTGATGCTCTCAGGATCCTTCAGAGTGAGGAAGTAAATCTGATTCAACATGGGGGTTGCTCCTTCTCTGGAGCCTTCAATCTCCACACATGGTCTCCAGCGTTTAACACCTTTCCCAGTGGTTCTTGGAAGGGACTTAGAAAGTAATTATATAATAAATAACACACCAAGGAAACAGTACAGTAGAAGTACTTGGTGCCAGTTTGGTTTTCCCAAACCCAGGGAGTGGAATTCACAACCCTGAAGTGGGAACACAGCTTCTTTGCATGACATTGCACATATAATACGAGGACTACTGGGGCTGAAGGAAAGGATACATAACTCGTCCAGTAAAAAGCACCCAAGGAAAAAGGTTGTGATCCTGCCTCTTCTGTGTTGTGCCAGACTCAGTGTCTGTAAGCACAGAAACTGCTTTATCCGAGAAAATCTCGCTGATATCTGATCTCTCAGGGGTTAAGTGGTCACACTCTTGGACCTGGAAATCTAAATTTCTGCTTGTTTGTATTGGTCATAAAGACAGAGTGCACCAGTACAGCTGCTCAGCTATTTCTGAATGAATACAGATGTGCCAGTTTGGCCAAAATCTAGTAATATAGCCCCTGAGAGAAAACCAGGTTGGAACCACCCTTCCCCCCCACAGGGTTCGGGAAAAAAGGAAATTTTTCCTCGAAGGAAAGTGAAAGAGATAAAAACTATTTATTTTAACAAACACACAGGAAAAGGATAATGATGCTGAATAATGAATTAAAACCCCCGCTCTAGAGAGAAACCTGGGAAGATTTCAGAGTCCTTCTGTAGGTGTGGTCTCTCTCCTCCTCGGAGCTGGTCGGTGAGGGCGTGGGCCCACCCCCGGGCCTCGGGGAGAAAATTCTCCTGATGTGTTCTGATGTTGTTGAAACAGTTCAGAAGAGAAGAAGGGGAAAAAACCAAAGTCCCAGGAAACAAAATTCAGCTCTCTGTCTCACGCCAAGAGGGAAAAAAAAACCAGCTGGCTGAAGAAAAAGCAAGCAGGGTGCTCCCTTCGTGCCTTCCGCAGTCAGAAAAACACTGAGGAGTGTAATCTCTGTGTCCTTGAGAAGCTGCTTTGGAAAGTTCATCTGGGTTTTTTTTTTTCAAGCTCAGTTTAAAGGCACAGAAAAGGCACAGTATTACTTTTTGGGCATAGAGCATGATAGGGGATACACATGATAGAGTCACCCCAAGACAACAGAAAATCTCCCAAGTCTCATATTAACAGTAGCTTAAAACCCTCACTTACTTACCTGACTATTTTGTCTCTCTGTTCTTCCTTTAGGTCTGGTTGAAGACAAATTTATGGAACTCGTTAAAAGGAATTTTGCTAATTTTCACAACCTAAGCAGAGCTGCCAAGGTGAGGCATTACCTATAACCTGAGATAACTCAAAAGACAGAATAGCATTTGTAAATACATCCATGCTTACGGTGCCTGTGTCATTGCATTACCCTTATGCAAGTGTGGAATTTCTTGCAGGAAAATAAGGAAGAGCCTGAAAATGATAGCATTATTATAATGGCACTAATGAAAGTGCGTTTTGCACAACTTTGACGAGATCTAATACTGTCTTTGTTCATTCTGCTCACATTCTTTATTGTTTGCAACACAATGCAAAGAAAACCTGGTATGGCTACCTTGAAGAGTTAATAATTAATTTCAGATTTAATGATTTGCAATGATTTGTCCGAGTACTAAACAGTGGTTTTCCCTCTCTGAAAGCAAGCCAGGGTTTTAGCCAGTGCAGGAATCTCATCTTTGATAAAAGGGAGCGGGAGGAGACAAGCCAAAAATCATCCAGCTATGAAAAAACTAGAAGATGACCATTCACAGTTTGGGCCTGTTTTGCGCCTGTTAGCATGTTTTGGGGTGGAGTTCAGTGATATGGATGTCCTTGAAGGCCTTTTCTCAGAAAGAGCTTTGAGGAAGAGACGAGAAGCAATGCTGGCAGCCAGGAAACAGAGTCCGCTCACAGGGTACTGCTGAAAAAGGAAACTCAGAGGCAAATGTGAAATAGCTGGTTTGCTATTTGACTTGCCTGGTCAAACCCTACTGAGCTCCCAGGCCAACCAGACAGTGAACAAATAAATTATTTCATCCAAACGCAGAGGTGTTCAGGCAGGGTCTTTGGGTGTAAGACAGTGAGAGGAATGAAGAGAGTAGTTGTTCTGGCAGACACTGGACATGAGAAAAGAGATGGGGTGTTTTCTTAGGAGTGCTAGGAAAGCATGTTAAGGGAATGTGAGCATGACTAAGGGAACTTTGCCACCCCCAAAGACTTTTAGGTGGAAGTATCAAAAAGGCCAGAAAGCATCAGATGGCTGCGATAAAAGCACCAGACAGGGAGGGGTTGGACAGGGTTGGTGTGCTGACAACATATTTTCCTTTGGGTTTCGAGCACCAGGTTTGGACTGATCCCACTCGTGCATAAGGAGGGGACAAAACTGTTGCATTTTCCTGCTCTTTCACAGCGGAGAGACCACAATGTAAAGCATTACTCCATGTTCCCGTGGTCTGAGATTAGACAGTGCTGCATAAGGGCAGTTGAACACTGTGCCCACCTTGCCGTTCCCTGGGGACACTGCTAAGCACTGGACCCTTTCCAAAGGAAGCAAATGTCCTAGAACTTCTTGTTCCTTTCTTTTGTAGGTGAAAATTGAAGACATTAGAGAGAAACAAGTGACAGAGGGTGAAAGACATATCCGGACACAGTTTAAAATGGAGAGAATTGTGTACTGCCAGGATGACCTTTACACTGGTGATTTAAATGCTATTAAGGCAGAAAACGCTCCCAACGTGGCCGTGGGGAAAGATCTGCAGTTTCTTGTTCCAAAGGAGCCCTCTGTTGTTGTGGAGATGATTTCTCACACGAACGCCTATTTCTCTGTGAGTTCACAGGCTGTGACACAGCAGATTTGCTGCCCCCTGAATGCTGTAGCAGATACCCCTGCAGCAGATCTTCCTGGAGTCAATATAGCCTTGCCTGCCGTACTAGCACTATGCAGGGAGTAGTAGCCAGGGGCTATCTAAGTGTCTCATTCAGGTACATGCTCAGCTTTTGTACGAACTACTTGGAGCTTCTGACCAGTTGTGCTGGTTTGGCCAAAATCTAGTAATATAGCTCCTGAGAGAAAACCAGGTTGCAACCACCCTTCCTCCCCCACAGGGTTCGGGAAAAAAGGAAATTTTTCCTCGAAGGAAAGTGAAAGAGATAAAAACTATTTATTTTAACAAACACACAGGAAAAGGATAATGATGCTAAATAATGAATTAAAACCCCCGCTATAGAGAGAAAGCTGGGAAGATTTCAGAGTCCTTCTGTAGGTGTGGTCTCTCTCCTCCT
>VZTD01005121.1:186530-209749 GCA_013397725.1 Rhagologus leucostigma | reverse complement strand
TTTTTTTCAAGCTCAGTTTAAAGGCACAGAAAAGGCACAAGATTACTTTTTGGGCATAGAGCATGATAGGGGATACACATGATAGAGTCACCTCAAGACACCAGTGGTGAGAATCTCAGGACAAAGCTGGGCTGTATCAGCACAGTCGCTGGGGACAAATGGTTGCAGGATGCAGGATACGGTGATTAGAAAAGCCTGAAGGTGTCAAAGTGACAGCTGGCTCCTAAACCACTTGTTAGCCACCTCCCAATCTGGCTCAGGTCAGCCTCAAGCCACTGCATGTTCCTGCAGCCAGCAGAAAGTGGTGTCAGTGGCTTGCAGTCAGATCCTAAACTACTGCAGCAGGAGGAGCACTAATAAAACATTACATTAAAATATATCAGCTGTCTGTAGAGAGCAGAGTGCATCTGCTGTATTGCAGATAGGACCCTAGAAGTGAAGTCTCTGAAGACAAATGGGGTGTTTTAACGAAGGATCATGTTAAAGAAAGACAGAAAAGAGAACGCGCGGTATCAAGATTTGCTTTGTCGTAAAACTCCCTCAGAAAGCAACAAGTTCGATATTAATAATGCAGGAAGGTAGGTAGCAGGTCACCTTGAATCCCAATAGCAAGGTTTTGACAAATTCCTGCAATTAAATGTTCAGGGTGCTCAGGCTGATGAAGAGAAAACCATTAGCTTTCGGAGAACAAGAAACAAAGCCAGACGTGCATAAGCCCTTCCATCCCACCTTGCTACACACTCTGCTCTATGTCTTACCTGCAGTTCAAGATTTTTGTAAATGCCCTGAGAGCCATTTTCAACAAAAAATACCCCAAATGCCAGGGCACCGTAGCACCATGGGACTGACTTATGCAAGGCCAAATACAGTTTGAATGAGATGGGAGCTCTTAAGTGTCCATGGCTGCCTACACCCCATAGGACCTACGAATGCCGTTTTCAAGTTGTACTACAAAAAGAAAGACAGAACCTCTCAATTGCAGCCAGGCACTTAGGTCTAAGTGCTCACCCAGCACCAGGAGGGCTGGAGGCAGCCACTTCTCAGAGTTGGGAGAGGTTTAGAACCTCATGTTGCCCAAAAGCACTGGGTGAGCCCCCAAGCCCTGTGGCTGTCCATGGGGAAAGGGCCCCACAAGCTCTTCTGGGTCAATCTGTTTCAGTTTTCATCCATAAATCGACCAGGCAGTTGGTCAGGTCAGACAGGAGATTATCTCATGGAGATATCAGTAGATGTAACGTAGGCACAGGCTGGTCTCACTACTGCTGAAGACATTTCCCCTTAAGGCTAAAGCTTCCTCCAAAGCTGTCTTACACTTAAACGACAACCACATCAGAAATACCATCTAAATCCCACCATTTAATAGAGGAATTTAGCAGCTTCAGGAAAAATCACTCTTTGATGTCCTGCACCAAAACATATTGTTAGCACTCAGTGAAGACAGGTTGAACACCAGAAGTTGTGAACAAGTTCTGTTTGTCAGGAATGTCCTCCTATAACTTGTCCCAGTGACAGCTGAGAGAGCTGAGCAGAGAACAGCCAGCCTTGGCTTTAGTTTGCTGAGGGAAGAAAAGCAACAGCTGACATTTGCATGACTCTAAATTTTTAGATTTCAGGCACAAAAGAGACTGGTTACAAACATTTTTTTAGTTCATAGCAGTGCTCCCTTCTTGAACAGTAGCTCAGTCCAACTTTTGAAACCTTGGTGCCACTTTTTTTACCAGATTACCTATAAACCCTTCATTCTTCAGTTCTTTTTACCAATTTAGTATTTTGCCTTTTTTTCCCCCCATCTTGCAGGGAGCAAGTAAACGCCTCTCCAATCAGATACCTCTGATCATCTTGTCTTCTGTCCTTCATGACTTCGGAGAAAACGTGCAGACCTCAATGCTGCAACTTTTGCAAGATACAGAGAAGTTAAACTTTCTCCTCGAAGAGGACACTGAAGCTGCTAAAACCAGGAATTACCTCAGCCAGCGAGCTGATCGTCTCACCAAAGCCTGTCAGTACCTGAGAGACTTCAGCTTGTTGTAACTTCTTTGTTGTCAGAAGTTTTTTTTCCCCTCATCTTCTAGCATTACTGAAGAATTTTGTATAATCCTGTAAAAATGTAATGTCTGCCCAGACCTTTAATACTAATTCCTAGAGTTCAGTTTTTCTTTATTTTCCATAATCAGTTATATGCAAACAGCTGCTTTTACATAGAGGGCTCCACTGAGGAAGTTGTGATTAAATAAACATCATCCCATTTTTAAACATTTTCTTTATGAACTCTGTGAAACCACTGAAATAATCATTAAAAAGCTAACACTCTGAGGATTATATGTTTTGTTGTTGTTTTTGTTTTTCTCTTTTTAGTGAGGATGGGAGCTGTGTAATTCACAAACTGTAGAAATCAGATTATCTAACTTTCCTCAGTGAAGCTTAGTGCATCTCACTCGTGATCTCCCACTTTCCTTTGTGTTTTTGTCTTGCTGGGGTTGTTCTCTTTCCTGCTATCACCTAAAAGACACCTCTGCAAAGTGTCACCCCTAAGTCTCAGCCCAGGAGGGAGAGAGGGAGCACACAGCAGGCATGAAACAGTTCCAGCCTAGAAGGAAAAGAAAGTTTATTTACTTTATGTGACTGGTGCATCCAGAGGATGCCATTGGCTCTGTTCAGGCTCCTTTCCCAGCTGTCTGATTTGCAGAAGGGCCGAGAGGTTCTTTCTCTCAGATGTCTGCAGCATCACCTGAAATTTTGGGACTGATGGGAAGCTCGCTAGAGGGCAGGATTTGGGTGTCGAAAAGGAGTGAAACCTCCCAGGATGTTAAACATTACAAGGGTGTCTCAGCACGTGTTTTGCTGCCTTTCTCCTTTCCCTCCCCAGGGCAAGGAGAACCTTTTCCAAAAGCGCCTTCGTTTCATGGAAGCCAATGCAAAATATAATATCACACCGTGTGTTCATGACATCTTTCACACGGAGGATTTCGCTTAATGCACGAAGCTGTGCTTTGTGCACCAAAAGTAATGTCTGCATCCAGCTAGAAAAAATGTGCTTATACCAGCGTGTGATGTAGTAATTTCCGAGTTTCTTACAAGAGAAGCCTTCTCTTCAGGCTAGAAATGACAGAAAGTGTTTGTCCCTGCGGCACGGAGCTGCAGCTGGTGACTGACTTTGGTCACAGCATTCACCCCAACATCCAGCTTCCCTAACCCTCTTGGAACACTGCAGCCAGTTTCCCCTTTCTTCCTGTACGTTGTTTTGCTCCTATTGACTTGCAGTGCTGCGGGTCAGAAGCCACAGAAAAAGCGCCCCATGCCTGTAGCAACTTAAAACTTTTAATTTCTGTTTTGAAAGTACTTTAAACTCGTCGGTTATTTCACGGTATCCGCATCCCCCAAGGCGCACTTGATGCACAAGTGCTATTGAAAACACCCAGCTCACACCTAGAGAGGAGAGGCAAGGACGCATCGCTCCAGGCAGCATGAGGTGGAATAACAAAATAGGGTGCGACTCCCTCAAGCCAGTGCCTGCAGGCTAAACTTCCTTATTTAATTCAATCAAGTCGGAGTGATTTCATCAGACCCAGCCACCAAAGACATTCAGCATTCCTGGGCATCCTGCTCTCTTTCACTGGGTTTGTTCAAGGACCTGAAATACTGGAATTAAAATAATCTCTTGGCTCACTCTCTTGAGGTGTTTTTCCTTTTTTTGTTTGTTTGTTGTTGGTTTTGGTTTTTTAATTCAGATTCTCAAAGCACTTCCTACACTGAATCCAGCAACTGCTTCCAAAAAAAAAAAAAAACCCAAGTAAACAGATATAAAGCACAACTAAGGAAAACTATTTGTAAAAAAAAAAAAAAAAAACAATTTATTCGGTGCAGTGTTTACATGTAAGATAATTTCCAGTACCAAAAGAGAAGACAAAGACTAGTGGAGTCATTTCATTCAATAAAGATTTATCCTTCTTCACAAAGTGACTTGATATGGCTTTTTGATCCTCTACCACGATTATAAATTATTTTCAAAATCCTAGTTCAGGTGGCACTCGGCTGTGAATTACATTTTGCTAAAAACATCCAGGTGGATACATAAAGGAGAGCTCGAAGGAATCAGAAGCCAAATTTAACAAATGAGGTAGTTCATCTTGTCCCGCAGAAATGCAGATTTGTGTTATCTTGTATAAAACATCCAGTCTCTGTGTGTGTGTGTGTGTCTGCAGCCCGAGGTGCAGCACAGCCCGGCTGGAAATGTTTGCCCTTCGCCTTTCGCAGCAGGGAGAGGTCAAGAGTCACCCTCGATGTGCTCAGCCAGGGACCTCAGCACTGAGACTGCGCTCACCGCTCCCTGCTGCAGCTCTGGAGCATCCCTGTCCCAGGCGTCCCTGTCCTGGGTATCCCTGTCCCAGGCGTCCCTGTCCTGGGCATCCCTGTCCAAATCCCACATCCACAGCAGCAGCAGGCCTCGCCCATTTTGGGTTCAGAGCAGCTTAAGGCAGAACAGCACTTTTGGTAAGGACTGAGGCAGCCAGACTGCAGCAATCTGACTTTGATGGTGGCTGTGTTGAGATCCTGAGGATTTTTAACTACCTGAATATACAGTATTTTCTTTTTTCTATGTCTGTACTGTAGTGCATGAAAAATTCCCTTCATATATACCCCTCACCCTCTGCTCTCCTGAGACCCCACCTGGAATACTGCATCCAGTTCTGGGATCTCCAACATGGACCTGTTGGAGTGAGTCCAGAGGAGGCCACAAAGATGTTCCAAAGGCTGAAGCACCTCTGCTATGGAGAGAGGCTGAGAGACCTTAGAGCCCCTTCCAGGCTAATGAGCCTACAAGAGAGATGGAGAGGGACTTTGGACAAGGATATGTAGTCAGAAGACAAGGGGTCGTGACATCAGACTGAAAAAGGGCACGTTTAGATTAGATTTTAGGGAGAAACTCTTCCCCGTGAGGGTGGTGAGGCACTGGAACAGGTTGCCCAGGGAAGCTGAGGATGCTCCAGTCCTGGAAGTGTTTAATGCCAGGTTGGACGGGGATCTGAGCAACCTGGGATAGTGGAAGGTGTCCCTGCCCATGGCAAGGGGTTGGAACTGGATGATCCTTAAGGTCTCTTCCAACCCAAACCATTCTATGATTCTATACTAAAAAAAAAAATTAATTTCTTTTTAAGTTGCCAACCAGCAGCTCGGAGATTCAACATTCACATTACTTAACATTTAATTTAAAAACTACTAAACCAACTGTCTCAGCTTCCTGCTAACGAAAATCTGAAATTAAATTGTGATTTAAATTGTCATTATAAGCCTGATTATCAAGCGAAAGTTACTCAACAAAAGAGAGACATTTCTGCAAGCAGTTGACAGAATGACTCCGCCAGGCACCACAAGGAGAAGAAAGGTGCTCATTGTGATAATCCTTCACTGATTAAGATCAGTCACTGTAGCCAGCACAGAACCAAGTGTGCAATCCTTCATGTTACTTTTAAAAAGAAAAATCAAAGAGGAAAAATAAAATCAACTGCAAAGTGAATAAATATCCCAGGCCCCCATGGCTTCATTTATTCTTGTCGTCAGGAACATCGATTAGCAAGGACAGTGTTGTCATCTGTTTGCCTGTTTAAAAGACAAAACAAAACAGAAAACAAAGGTTCAAGTTCTGTCTTATCAATTATTCAGATGCTTCCCAACAGAACAGCTTGGTTATCATGCAAGTCACATTTATTTATTAACTTTTTTTAAGCAAAGCCACATTTCAGGATGTGAGGCCTTGACATTCGTGAAAAAACCCCGAATATTTTACCTGCATGTTTTTATAAATCCAGTCTGTAAACACAGTCATATTCCCGTACACTCCGGGTTTGTTGGGAGTGGCACAGCCAGTGCCCCAGCTGGTGTCTCCAACCAGCCACCACACGGAGTGGTGGAGAGTCACCAGAGGGCCTCCACTGTCACCCTGCACGGGACACAAACACCTTGTTAGGGACACAGCCACCAGGCAAGACACGACCCATTTCACTCCAGGAACACAGCTTTGGTCTCAAAATAAACCTGCCCACCATTTAGGGAGTCACTAAAACAAGATGTGATGGCAATTTTGGTATTAAATTATGCCTGCTTGAAACAAGGATGAAAATCATTTACCTAGAGCCCTAAGATTGGCATTATTGACTTTCTTGTTCACAAGCACAATGCTGTGATTAATAATACAATAATGATAATAATGCTGTGATTATGAGGAGCATTTGATCACTTCCAAGTACCAGGTAACAAACCATCCTTGAAGCATTAAAAAAGAGCCTCACCCTCTTTGGGAATTCAGTGAGAACTCAGCACTGGCAGCCATTCAGATGACGAAACAAAAGCTCTCCTCTTTAAAACGATGCACCACCAAAGGAACCAGAAGCCCAACCAGATGTTATGCAAAAATTGTTCATTTTTGGGAGGCATAGGATTTATTTGTAATAGAGAAACAGATAGAGAGATAGATAGATAGATAGACAGACAGATAGATAGACAGACAGGTAATTTTAAAAGCCTACTATCAAGGCCTCAAAAGTAATCAGATCATTATTAGCTATTAATTAGGAATAATTACCTGACAGGAATCAATTCCCCCTGCTAGGTCTCCAGCACAGATCATTGTAGGCAGAATCATGCCATTGTAGATATAAACAGCATTACACCTCGAACGTTCTATTAAAGACACCGCAACGTAATTCAAGTTATTTGATGTTTTACCTAGAATTGAAATATGCACAAACATACAAAGGCAAAATTAGAATAAGCATCACATTACTTTACTACTACAAAAAATCCCAGCAGCCAAGATGAAAAAAAACTCCTAGAAGCAGCAGGATGGAAATTTAAGATGTAAGAATTCTACAAGAGGTCAAGAGGACCTCCCCCAGTACCCTTCTCATACCAAAAAATACCCCTTTCCTCCCTTTCCCTGTTCCATTCTTGCAAATTTACTTGCATCATTCTATTTCAGCCTGAGGCAGTGGAAAGGAGCAGCTCCTGCCCTTTCCCACATCCACAGGACACGCTTGGCACACAGCAACCCTTGCTGCAGGAGAGGAGGCCCTGCCAGCAGGGGCACAGAATTATTTCCTGGGTGGGTATTTCTTGCCCCCAGTACTGATTTGAGGGTCCTTTCCAGTCTGCTGAATGCAACACATCACAACTTGCTTTGAGACAGAACGCCTTGGGTAAATATTGGGGGCTGTAAAACATGTGAGAAAATAGTGTAGCAACAGATCTAATTCAAACTGCCCCACCAGCCCATGCAACAGTGATTTGTAGGCTGAAGAGGACTAGTTTATGTCAAAGGTCAAAAAATTCCAGAAGCACTCTTTACCTCCTTGGTACTCTGCTCCCCACCCTGATATCCAGCACTGCTGGTCAGGCTGGAACATCATTCCTGGATTGGGCAGACAAACTGGCCTCACAGTTTCTGAAAAACAAACAGAAAAACAGATGTTCAGACAGAATTCAAAATAAATTTGAACGGCCACTGCTTACACACCACGCACATCCTCTGTACTTTACATTCCTTGCAGGCAGACAGTGCAGGCAGCAGCAGAAAGTTTACCAGCTGCCCTTTCCCTGAGGGATACCTGACCTTCACCTCAAATCTACCCAATCTTCACCTCAAATCTACCCGATCTTCACCTCAAAGTGAGGAACAAGCAGTTAATGGTTCTAGCTTAATTCATCAGGTTAAATAGAACAATTAACACCAGCTCTTCTGAGCAGTAGAAGACGAAGTTCTGAAAACTACCGCTCTGCATTCCCTTTGCAAAACTCTGCTAAAAACAATCACAAGACAAGCAGGATTCAGTGCTGATATATACAGGAAGTGTGCAGCACAAAAACCTGGAAAACAGGCAATCTCCATGCTCTCAGCAGCAGAAAATCCCTTTCAGATTACTCCTGGTAGCTTAAAGCTGATGCACTGAAATGCAAAGGGCCTCTACACAAAAAGCACTTCAAGTTTAAATAATGGCTTGTGCTCTGTTTCGTACTGATTGCTTACAAACAACCTACATCTGCTTTAATGACAGGAACTTCTTGTAATGTTTAATTCTGAGGGGTTTTTTTACCATAATTTGACCTAACTTGGTTTGGGATTTAATCAGCTGCTCCACCCCTGCACCTGTAGTTGCCTGCACAGTGGCTAAACTGAATCACCATGGAGCATTATGGGGTAAAAGTACATTATTGAGATGATCCCCAACTCCCTATCCATGTAATAGATTTAAATAAATCCTGCTTAGGAAATCAGAGGCTGTGCCCTCTCTCTCTATACCTTGTCTCTAGGGTCATTTTGTGCTCTTCCAATACGTACCTACAAGGATTTCTGGATGAAATTCAGAAGTTTTTAAAGATATGCTCATTGCCACTGGATTTTTCCCTTAAGAAGAGCAGAATACCTACCAGTAAAACTCAGTGGTGTCTCCAGCTTCATAAGGGCAACATCATTGTCTTTAGAGTCTGTGTCATAATCCGGGTGGGAAATTATCTGTTGCACCCTGTATCCGCTTCTAAAGAGCATCTCATCCTGATTCAGAATCCCAGCATAAACCCTCCAGCTCTGTGGGTCAGAAAATCGCCTACAGAACAAAGAGAAGGTCTGAAGGTTTTCTTCTGTGGTGACAAGACATGGATTAGGACCTTCAAAAAACTGTCTTCAGGAGTTGTAGTCAAATGTTTGCGTGACCAAAAATGCACATGCATGGAATAAGACACAAATTGCCAGATACGTAACTTGAGGAAAGCTTGGGTCTAATTTCAAAAATATATCAAAAAAATCTTTGCAATGGGTTAAGTATCACTGTCCAACCCCTTAATCACTCAGCACAACAAATTAAGTCTGAGACTGCAACACTGGAGTCTTTTGATTTCCATGGCTGAGGGATCAGGCAGGTATTTCTGAGGTCTCACATGTCAGTCGTATCAGCAGAAGCCAGAATTAGTAAAAACATGATCTAGTGAAAGAACTTTACTATCTTGAAAATGCCGGGGGTTTTTTAGGCTGGTTTTGGGTTTTGGTGGGGGCTTTTTTTTAATGTTAAGCACGCTTGCTAGGTGCAATTTAAGCAGCCTCTTGTGCTCCAGCACAATTTACAAAAGCTTAATGGAAAACTTGCCGCAAGTGTTAACACTCCCTCCACGAGAAGTGCCAAGGGAGTAGTGCCTGCAAATCATCCCACCTCCAAAAAAACCCCTCAAATCAGACCCAAAACCAGGTTTGCGCCAGCTGAAGCTTGGTTACCATTCCCAAAGCTTTTGCACACTGCAGAGCTCAAATCCAGACAACAACGGAGGGATAAGATCTCCAGGTAGAAATCAACACTTGCATTCCTTTCTCAAGGTTAAGGGCAAATATTCTCCCTTGCCTTAGCCTCAAACTGTGATCCAGCCAACCAACCATTAAAAATGTTCTTGCTTTGTGGGCTTTCCCTCCAACAGAAGCAGCCACCTTTTAAACAAATTCTGCCCTTTACACAAGGCACCACAGCACCCCCAACTCTCCTTTATAGGTTAAAAATGCACAAAGCACCAGCTGTTTTTCTTGATGGCTACACAAAGTGCTCCTTGGATAGATATAAAACTATATTTAATAGTGAGTTGGACTTTACTACCCTGTGGCAAGAAGATATGAAGAAATAAATGGCACAGGCATCTTTAAATTGATCGTATCTACGGGAGTGTGATATCTGAGAATTTGGGAGGGGGAGTTTCCTTTGGGCTTTCTCACAGTGTAATTCAACATCTTCAGGAAAACATCGCACTGGCTGGCATTAAATTTGGTGCCTTGAGTTTACATCTTAAATTGGGTGGGTATCTGTGCTCAACACCACCAATTTCATTTTGTAAGTAAAACAAAAAATAAAACATGGGTTCCTGTAGAAAGCAGACAGGTGAGCTGCAGGGCAGCCTCCTCCAAAACCAGTCTTCCGTTAATACTTCAAACCCACACTGCTGCAGAGACAAAATACTGTGCCCAGCACCTGCGTGCCAGGCAGGGGGGAGGAATTCAGTTTTAAGGGAGAAAATTGGAAGAATTGAATAAATTTGTGCATTTCAGCTTGAAGAAAGGCAAATAACTGTGGAGAGCAGAACTCACCCTTCCACACAGTGCGCTGCTGTCACAATCCAGTGGTTGGTGATGATGGAGCCCCCGCAGACGTGGGTGCCCTGCACGTGGAGACTGACCTGCCATGGCCACTGCCCCAGCACGGCCCCGCTGCCACCCACGATCCTGTTCATGATGCTCACGCTCTTACTGGACAGGCCACACTCTGAAAGGTCAGTTACACACAGGGGTTAATTAAAGAGTGAGCTGGGAGGTGGATTCTGCACCCCAGGCTTCCCTGGCAGAGGGGAACACACCCCATGCCTGACCTGTTGGACACACCACAGCTCAAACCCCTGCCCTGACACCAAATCCCAAGTCTGCCATTGCCCAAACCCCCTTCAAATCGCAAACACCATCTGGCAGCTGCTGCCCTTGGTTCACCATAAACTCTTTACACCTTTCAGGAATCTCTGGCAATTCACACACCGCTGTGCAACAAAGCAGCCAGGAGACTCCTCAGGACAGCTGTCACCATCAGGAAGGCACTGCCCACCCAGTTACTGAATCTTTGGAGAGCAAAGGTGCCACAAACATCCCAACACAGCTGCTGGGTGAGGGATATGGAGCTTCACCACAAGGCATTTAAAGGAACCAGTAGCAGCAAAGACAAAACCAGCTGGGGATCCAACGTCCTCCTTGTCCCTTCTCCCACCCTGGCCCTTAAACTGCACTATTTGAAACTTGGGAACCAGAGTTAAATCATTTGCCCATGCAAAGGCAACAATTAATGCCACAGGTCCAAAAGGACTTCCCAGCCAGAGCATTTCAGAGTGTGAACAAGCAGAAGTTTGAAAAAGCCAGTGAGTTACCTATGCAGCGCAGAGAAACCACATTTCCTGAGGCACAGGAATCACTGCAGGAGAAATAAAAAAAACCCAAACAGGATCTTAGGCACTCAGTGAAGGAAATGATGAGCAAAGTCCACCCTCCAGCTGCTTCCTACCCTTTCCAGCTACGTGCCCTGCCTTCAGCCTCATCTTCCTGCGGAGAGTTCCCTCCTTTCTTCACTCTCTCCAGCTACCCTACCAGCAACCATCATTCCTCCACCATGCCTTGCATTCAACCAAAACTGTCCTGTGGGAAGCTGAAGACGCCAGTACAAAGGGTTTCTAAGCCTATTGAGAAGATGAAGAACAGCATGAGAGAAAGTTGAGCTGATTTAGGAAGTTGTTGTAGAAGAACCTGAACAAGGGAGCTGCAGGAAGTTTGCAGGCACAGAAGTCTACAGATTTTGAAACTGGACACTTCAGAGAATAAAAATGATACTTTCCACAGTGAAGATCCATTTTTGTGTGCTGTGTGTTCATGTGACTGAAAAAAAGGCTGTGCCAGCTGCTGTGAAGGTGTTACAGCTCATAGCTGTTGTCACCATACACAAACTCCTGCTGATGCTCAGAGAGCCTTAGAAAAATACCTTGGACGTGGCAACCTTCTAAACAGCACAGAGGATGGGACATTTTTTCTTTTAAAAGAGGACAGGGAGGATGGAAAAACGACAGCTGTGTTTTCAAAAAGGAAGAACAGTTGCTGCAGTCAGATTAAAAACGAGGTCTCTTTCCCTCCAACAATCCCCACTGAAAGA
The DNA here is from genome assembly GCA_013397725.1 of Rhagologus leucostigma. Lineage (NCBI taxonomy): Eukaryota > Metazoa > Chordata > Aves > Passeriformes > Rhagologus > Rhagologus leucostigma. The sequence continues at coordinate 198,041 of VZTD01005121.1, read as the reverse complement.
TGTGCTCGCACTGTGCTGCAGGCAGAAGCTGCAGCTCTTACAGCATCTGAAGAGACCCTTGATGAAAGGAGAGAGGCTTTTGTTAAACAAAGGTACCTGCTGTACAGCTTTTTGTACAAGTCTATGTTCCCAGCACTCGTGTTCAGCTTCATGTAGCTCTTAAAGCTGACTTCAGGTACTACCCCACGGCTGTAGAAATACGTATCCCTGCAAAACAGAAAGTCCACTATGAAACCCAGGAGTGGTTTCAGTTTTCAAACAAGTGATAACAATGAGCCGTGCCAAGCTAGAGCTTCTGACATGACGACACTAGAAATACTTTTTTTTGTTTTTAAGCGAACGCAGAGCCCTGGTGGTGCAGCCCAGCCAGAGCCTCAGATTCTTTGAACGTTTGTCAAGTTCCACTTCCCACCAGCCACTAGGTTAAAATAATATTTTTATCTGATGCCTGTGCACCTCGTGTAACAGGGCAAGATGAAGAGATGCCTTTGCCAGTACATTTTCACAGCACAGCAAAGTCTCAGACACATTAAAAGTGGCAAGAGGGGAATTTTAACCTTTGCGTGTCGTGCAGAGGCTGACAGAGGCTGGACTTACACGCTGTAGCCCATGTCTCTGCATGCAATCTTCCCATAGCTGTCATTCCAGTCATCTTGGCAAACAGGATACCAGGATTTGCTGACAGGTGAATAAACTTCCAGGATAAAATTTGGTCCAAAAAGTCTAACTGCCAGAAAAGGAAGAAAGGGAAAAAGAAAAAAAAAAAAAGAAATCAAGAACACCACACGCTATTATTACTGCTTTTTCTACTTGGAAGTAGTTACCCATAATATCCACTTCATGTATGAACTGATGTTAATTTAATGCTCCCTTCAACTCAAATTCTGAGTAAATATCCAGGAGATAGAAATATGGCAGTGACTTATTTCTTTTCATGTAAAGCAATTTAAAAGAACTACGAGCTTTAAAATGCAAGTGTACAAGATACATCCTTTCATTTCAGCTTTTATGCTCAAAATTCTGTTTTATATTCTACCACTGAGAAAGGTTGCAATAGTCAAAGTTTTCTTATCTTTTCTCTATGCAACCATATATTTCTTAATATATCACATACTGTGTATAAATAAAATTTTGAAAAATTTTTGAAAAATTGAGAAGCTTTGAAATTTGAAAAAATATTGAAAAATACTTTTCATTGTCTCTTAATACACTGAATTTCCTCAGAGAAGCACTTTGTAAAGCAAGAATGTAACCAGGAGCAATTAGCTCTGACATTCCACGTCCCATTATGTATTTACTTGCACAAGAATTTAATGAAAAATAGTTCAAGCAAAAGAACGGATTGAAACAAGCTTCTCCAAGAACCCATTATTCAACCAAATGGAGTGGAACAGCTCCAGAGCACAGGCCAGCAAATGCTGACCCTGCATGAGAATGTGCTGAATAAAAGTTTACAGAGAGGGAATAAGAGCACAGCTGGAGTTTTCCGGCGTGGCACCGGCACGACAACAAGATGCCAAACCTCTGGAATGGACAAGTCAATGATGTTTCCACCTTCTACCTTCAGCTCTGCACTAGAGCTTCCCTTGGCGTCTTTTCAGATCAAAGCAGTGATCAGGCCAGGCTTTCTCACACAAATGAGTTATGGAGTAGTTGAAGAACTAAGGGGAGAACGAGGAATGCAAAATACATGGAAAAAGACAAGCCTGACTGAAGACCACCAGGTTGATGTTATCGCCTGAAGCTTACTGAGAAGTCAACACTGTCTGTTCCTTCCAGAGACAGTGCTAGATTCAGTTCTGCACAAACCCCACCCAAATTAAAAGGTAGTATTAAAAAAACTGACTCAAAGTCAAGGCAGCTCAAACCCCTGAGCCAGGCATTTTATTTCAGCTTTTCAATCAGGCTGGAAACAAACTGAATATCTCTACACACCCTTCAAAGCACTCTCACATCCTAAACCAATTTAAAGATATACCTGAGGCTAAAACAGCCTTGTTGCCACTTAGGCAAGCTCTGGACAAGGCAATTTGCTCCCAAGCTGTTGCAGTTGATGCAGGTTTTGCCCCCCAGCCCTTGGCTGCTGTCACTCACCACAGCGGGTCTCGTCCTCCCCGTTGGGGCAGTCGCTCACTCCGTCACACCACTGGGAGGGGGGCATGCACACCCCTGAAGATCCACACTCGATCAGGGAGCTGAGACATTGATTCTCTACTGCAGGGAGAGAGAAACACAGCCACGAGGCTGCACATCAGCTCCAGGTGCCCAGCTCTCAGGGAGTTTCCCTCTTTGATGGAGCAAAACATCGGAAGCAGCTCTCAAAGACGGAGGTGGGAGGGAACCCAGCCTGCCACCGCAGAAGATGGATTGCTCTGTCCTTTGCATCGCTTGTCGGATCAAGTCACTGATGCAGCTGACTGGATTTTGGCCACTGGCCTCCCCTGAATAATCAGGCACCATTAAGTTGTCAGAAAGGAGTCAGCTTTGCACTGGCAAAGCGTTAACACTTAGAAAAGGAGGAAGAGAGTGAGTGCCTCAGTTACATACTTTTGCTGTCATTTAAAACAAGATTACATTCAGCCTGCTTAAATCAAAATGAGTCAGAAAAACACCCCTAAGAACACGAAGTGTCATCCTAATAGTTCTAAACTAACTCCCTTAAAATCACAGAATAGTTTGGAAGGGATCTTTAAACATAATTTTAGTCTAATCCCAATGCAATGAGCAGGGACATCTTCCACTGGATCTCTCTTCCTCTTTTCCTGAGCAGAACAGAAAGGAGAGGCTCCTGAAAAAAGCAAATTGGTTTCTAGCTTCCCACTTTTTTAGCAAAGCAGCTTTCAGTGAAAGGGAAATTAACACAATACAAGAGAAACTTCACCTGAGCTGAACAGAATTGGTCCAGCCCTGCTTCAGAGCCCAGTCACCCCAGCTGGGGATGACTCCCAAGGCAAACATCCATGGTACAACTTACAGTGCTGAGACAGGCTGGGCTCATGCAACGTTTACACAAAAGCCCCACAGAAACAAATAAATGGATGTAAATGATTTCTGCTCCGAGAAAGGTCCCATTTTACCAAAAAACCCCCCACATCTTGAGCGTTTAAACTCTTGCAGTTAAGGTATACACACTTACTGCAATCCCCTCTCTTCACCTGAAATTAAGTGAAGCTCAAATTTGGAAAGTAACAGCAGCACTAAAAATAAAGAACAACAACAACAAAAAAAAACCCTCAACCCACGACCAAAACGGAGCCATTAAGAAGCAACATTAGTTCACCTCTTAGGAGAAAAGGAACAAAGACTTTCCTGTCTTTAATTCAGCGTAAAACATAAGAATGGATATTTCTAACTTAAAAAGCTTACTACATCTTTTCTTTCAAAATAAAAAAAAGAGAAGAAAAAAAAAAAAACTTACCAAAATACCAGATGAAGAAAGCAGCAATTGCACAACAAATGACTATTAATATAGATAATAAAATTATTATGGTTTTCCTTAAACCTGAAATGAAAGAGAGGGGGAAAAGAGAAATTAAATTCGCAAGTAAGGTAATTTCCACCCACCGGCACTACTTATTTGACATTAAAATCAGACATTTTTAGCAAGACTTTTCTCCATTCCACCATCCTGCCTCCAAAACACTCCTGTTCCCATCCCAGCCAGCTGTTACTTCTTCATCCAAAGGGAAGCGACTCCTTCAATGCACGAGTTGGAAGGGAAGGTCCCTTTCCTTTGTCATCTTACTTTGACTGATCTCAGGTCCGAAATCGGAAGAAATCCCCCCAGGAACTCACTGGCTGCACACGTTCTCCTGGATGGGTGTGCTGTTGGCGCGGTGGACTGGTGGGTGGCAACCCTTGGGACGTAGCTTGGCACTGAGGGAGCGTTTGTGGAGAAGTACTGTGGGTATGGATTAGCACCTGCTGCCTGCCTGGCAGCGTAGATGGGTTCTGGCTGAAAGCCCCGATTCTCGTAGTATGGCGGTGGACCCTGAGGGATGGCGTGGGGAGGAAGGAAACGAGAGAAAGTGAAAAACAAGGCTGCAATTAGGACAGAATTCCAGAACCGTACTCCGTAAAATACACCCCGCACACGGAACACTTACTAGTGACTCCAGTTTACACAGGGATTCACAGAACATGCCTAAAACCTCACGTTTTGAATAATAAAAATAACGCAGAGCGAGGCTGGAAAACCTCTGGCAAGATCAGTTTCCTGATCCATAGCAGCCCAGCCTAAGAAGGATTCTTGAGCCCAGCCCTCCTGAGCTGTTTGCGCAAACGCTCGCCCTGGAACGTCTGACAGGGTAGAAATAAACAGCAGGGACAGCTGTGGGCAGCACCATCACAGAAAGAAATGCTGACAAGTAGCAGCCTTTGTCCAGCCCCAGGATAAATGCTTACTGCCCCATTTCGTGCTGTGACAACACCAGGTACACCTAAGCCATTTCTGACACATGCTGGCCTGCAACAGGTTGTGGAATATTTACCCTGGAAGAGCTTTAAGAACCAGTTAGAAGCCGTTCTAACCTATCCCACCAAAACAAGCTTAAATAAATCAAAAGCATATGCTCAAAAGCATAAATCTCTCCTTAAAGTATCTGAGCACTTGAAATGTTGGTTAATTCAAGCCTCTTACACCTGCCTCACAGCGTATTTTTCCCTTTTTTGCCGAAAAGGAAACACAAGCAGTATTCCACGTTTTAAAAGACTTGTTAATCAGGACATCATTCAACAGGCTGTTATGTGTAAAGAAATAAAACCACATTGAAAGAAAAAAAATCAGAGAGGAATATTGAGAATATTTTGTTTACTTACTACAGTTGAGGTCATTTTTCCTTTGTTAACAGTACAGAAACAATTCAAGTGTTGGGGAGTAAAGTGTGAACCTATACAAAGAAACAAAAAAGAAAACAATCACAACTGGAGGCTTTGTCCACCTTTCTTGCCAGTTTTCCCTTTGGAAAAAGGCCAACTTTGCAGAGGAGGGAAATAAAACGAACAACAACAAAAAAAAACAACCCAAACCAAGCGGAAGTATTTGAAGAGAGAGTACAAATTAAGGTGCAGCATGAAATCAGATCTCGGCAGCCTCTCAATACAAGGATTATACAGTGGCAACTATTCATTAGCACGAGGGCAGCACAAACTGAGAAGGTCAAGTCAGTGCTCACTCTCGCTGACAGAACGAGAGTCAAAGAATATCCTGGCAGCGACCCACACGGTCTCAGTACCAAGTTCAGGTCCTCCTGCCTCTCTCAACACTTACTCGTGTATCTCTGAGGTTGATGACACAGCAGCCAGAACGTGGCAAAGCATCGGGAAATACAAATTCATCCAATCCAACACAACACCACGACTTGCAACCCCCCCCAGGCCACATTTTTTTCCACTCTTACGTGCTCCAAACGGTTGTTTTCTTGGCTGCATGGTGCAGCCACCGCACCAAAAACAGGGAGAGAAGCACGGCAGGGGAACCTTGCCACAACAATATGGAAGTTTTGCAAACGGGGTAAGAGAGAGGAGCTGCATCCAGTGTTTCAAGCATCCAGCAGTTTATTTTAAAGTTAAACATTAACGTTGAGCAAAACCACCGATTGCCACAGACACAAGAAATACAAAATGTTTGCTGGTGCAGATCAAAAATAGGCAGTTATACATCTCCACGAGCAATCATTCTAATAAATACTGCTATCTGCTGAATCCTCTCATGTTACTCTACAAGAAAAAAAGCCTAGAAAGTGCCTCAGTCCTGCACTGAGAAACACTCTTCCCTACCTTGCAGAGCAAAACCCGGCACAAGGGCCCACTGCAGCTGCGTTAAGACACAGCATAATTCAGCCCACAGCATAAGTTTATTTTTCAGAACATCTATCAAGGCATCATCTCACCCCAAACTGAGCTGCAAGTGTCTCTGAAGCAGATTTCAACTGCTGCTTGGCATCTCCAGCATGCCAGTTCTTTGTGACACTTCAGGAAGGCCGATGCTGGTATTTGCTTATCAGCGCTAGCAAAAAGGTGTAAATAAATAATGCACCACTGAACTTATTTGTGCGGCAGAGAGGTGAGAAACAAGTCTTACTCCTACTTACTGAAAGTCCATCAGACTGGTGACTAAGGCTCCAGGACTTCTGCTTCGCTTTATGTCCCATCCATCATCGCCCAGCTCTTCACAGCAGTCGGGAAGTGCAGCTCTGCCCAGACTTAGAGACAAATACGTCACAGGAGGAGATTTCTGTTCTTTGTTCTCTGAAAAGGAGAGGGGAAAAAAGGGGTTAGGAAGTTTAGTGATACCAGACAGAAGTGGTGATTCTGAGGTAAGCCAACAGGTGCTATGGGCAAAAAAAATCCCAAATATTTTTTTTTATATTACCGTTTGAAAGGCTTTGCAAATAAGCAGGGAAGAGTGTTGCTCACCATTTTTTGGGAGTTTCTGGGAGTGTTTTTGGTTTGGGTTTTTTTTTTTTCAAATGAACTGAGGAAAAAATATCTCTCTTGCTTAGCTGGTTTTCAACCATCACTCCCAATTTAGTTCCTGTTAATCTATTTCCCATCCAGCTTCTGATTAATAACAGTTTCCCTGTTATAAAATACAGGAACTCATAGGTACATACATATTACATACACACATTTGCCAGTGTTTTAAAACTACATTGAACCAAAACCACTGAACTCCCATTAGTTTTGCAAATGTTTAAGGCAAAAATCAATCTGTAGCATCCAATAATGATATAATCTGGTTTATCCTAAGCACACATCGCTCCCACACTTCAAAATATTTTACAAACCCATCAGGGGAACTGCAACAGCTTCTCAGATAAGGAAGCTGGGTCATGGAGAACCAAACTGACCTGTCAAACACTCCCCATCCCAACAACTGTAGAGCTAGAAGGGACTGGTCTGCCTTATCTCAGTCCAATGCTTTGGCCTCTAACTCACCCCACACATCAGACAAATTTAAATAGACCATTTAAAAGTGTCATAAACCCACTCAGGTGCAGGAGAGTTCAGTGGGAATGTACAGCTGTCCTTCCCTCTCACTGCCGTCACTCCTCCTGATGTCTGCTGAGCTCTTATGGCACTTTACCGGGTGCATCTGAAAAATCAAACTTTAGGAGTCCTTAAAAGTGAGCTGGAGATCCCAGGCAAGGGAACTGGGATGGAGCTCCCCACCAGAGCAGGCTTCAAGGTGTCACAGGGTACCAGAGGCTTGAGGGTTGGCTTAGTAACACCTTCCAGCTCTGGAAAAAGTGCACCCAAATAATGAAAGGGACCCATCAGCCCTGTGCAGTCGAGCCCCTAAATTTCAAAAATTCCAGTATGGACGGAGCAGAACCAGCATTTGGACCTCCAGCAACACGGAAGGTCCAAAACTGAGGGTGTTTTTCTTGTGTGACTCAAAGTACTGGAATAAAGCCACTGTCTCTAAAGACGGGAGAGAAGAGTAAAAAGCCACCACTGACACAGTTCACTGATGAATACAGCAAAACGTGTTGCCTCACAGCTGGCAGCTGCTACTTGCAGTAGCTGAGCTCCTTCTAACATATGCCTTAGGAGTGATTCTGAGGTAAGCTAACAGGTTCTATGGGAAAAAAAAAAAAAAAAAAATCCTTGACACTTCTTCAGGAAGTGGCACTGAATATCTTTGTTGTGACGATGATTTTAAAAAAGTTATTTTAATTTACTCCATTTATCCTCTGGAAGGAGTCGAAGATAAATTGACTGAATGTCTCAAAGTCATCAAAATCAGGGTCCTACAATGTCCTGGCCTTTCAACAAACCTTCTCAACAGAGGTGAGCTCTACTCAGCGTGCCTGTGCAGTAACATCACACGTCTTCCAGAGAGTTACGTGAGACTGTGCAAATATTTACATGAAAGGTTGCCACAAATAAAACCTCGTCCTTCTCACAGTTTTGAAGCTATGCTAGATTAGCTCCTAAAATACCATTATACTGTACAACTACTTATCAAGAGATGTTAAAAAACAGTGCCGCTTGATAAGCACTATCAGCAGCGGCTCAGTGAAATCCACAACAGTATTTCAGGTAAAACAGAGGCCAGGAAACCAAGATTAATTCTACTTCCACGTGCAAAAAAAAAAGGAGGCATTAAAAATCTCTGAGTGTAGCAGTTGCATTTTAAAAAGTTATAGGATGCCACACTCATAATACAAATGATTATCTATTATTATTATTATTATCTGTCTGAAAAGAGACATTGACATCAAACTCAGCCTTATTACATCACGTGCTTTGTAAGGAACGGTGGGGTGGGGAAGGAGGCTGAAATGCTCTTTTCTCATTTTACTGAGTGGATGATGAGTGGCACAAGACCCTACAAAACCAGCCATTTCTGAAACAGAGAGGACCAAGAGCCCAGAAGAACCAGAGGTTCTGGCACGGTAGGAGATGGACCCATTGGTCAGCAACAACTGCAAACCACAGCACTCACGAGCAGACCACAGGAGGAGAGCTGGAGGATGCAGCAACAGCCAGCTTGGCCTTTGGATTCTTGCTTCCCCTGCACCACATCCCAGGTTCTGCCTCTGCGCTTCTTCCACTGCAGAAGCAAACTACTTTCTGGCAGAAGCATGTTTGCTTATCATCTTCATATTTGATTGTTACCTTCTGGCAGTAAAATTCAAGTGTCTGTCTACGTCACTGAAAGTCGCTGGCAAGGAAAGAAACCTCTCAAGAACACTTGTTTACCATATTTAAGCCGCAAATTACTACGATATGAATATGGTAGCACTAGGTACCCACACCGCAAAGAAATAAAACCCAGCAATGTTAACAAATCAGACTTATTTAGATATCTGTCCAGGTCAGCTATTTTTAACCTGTGACCTACAGGTCCTGAGGTGCTGCAAACCGCTTCTAGGTGGTCTATGGCAGATAAGAGCCAAAAGCAAATCTGCTGGCAGGAGGTCTGAATTCACTCCACGGGGAGGCTCGTGTTGCCAGAAACAGGTTTCAGGATGCACACATCAAAGCCGTGGAGGAAGCACTGCTGCAGAGCACAGGCACCACTGAGCCACCACCGTGGCACTGGAGCGACTCGGTGTGGACCAGCCCTGGGCTGGCACAAGAGGAAAAGCCCCTATCTTCAGAACTGGCAACTCCAAGACAAATATTTTGACCAGCATCCCAGAATAATGTGTTGCTTTGTTTTTCCATCAACATCCAGGAACATGGTTCCAACTTATTTACATTTTCAGGCTACGCTACCACGATAGATTTGCTCTAGGTTGTCTGTCCTATGAACAAGTATAAATTTTAACAGTTTAAGAATGAAAGGAAGAGGACAGAAAGGCACATTAAGTCCTACTTTGACATCAAAATTTATCTTAGTCCACTGTCTTTTGGTTTTACGTTTACACCTGTAGGTAAAAGCCACAACTTGCCATTTTCCCAGTTCATTGATCTATGCCACACACAACATCCACCTCTTTCCCCACCTAATATTGCCCTTACACGATGCAAATAACCCAAGCTGCTTCCTCGGGCTCTTTCTAAAGCACTGGAGACGTTAGTGTCACTTAACTCAGCGCAAACAGGGCCACTGAGGACAAAGGCTCAGGGTGACAATGGTCCCTTAAACTCACAGACATCCACCCAGTCAGGAAGTTGAGGGTGAGATTCGAGGTCCAGGTAAGCAATGAACCGAAAGCCACCTGCAGGGGGTGTGGACTGGATTGATTTCAGCACGCAGAGCTTTGGCACAGAAGTTTCAGTGGTACGGCTCTTCCAAAATCACTTGACGAGCTGTGCCAACTTTCACCCGAAATTAGCGCTTTTGCTAAAAACCAAAGCATTAATAGACACTGTAGAGGCCCCAGAACTAAACCCTGTTCTGGTGTACTCTCTGTGCTCGCGCGGTGGCCTTGAGGAAATTGCCCAATATTTTACCCTTCATCGCCAGGGCAAGAGATGGACAAGCTCCACCCGGAGCGGTGCGGGGTGGGCCGGCGCTGGCTGAGCCCTCCGCACCTTCCCCGCTGCGCCTCCTCGGACCGCGGTATCACCGAATCCACAGCGCCCATCCACCTCCTTCCTCCGTGCGCGTTTGGCTCCCGGCTGTCCCAGCTTCCCCATCCACCTCCTCTGTGTGCGTTTGGCTCCCGGCTATCCCGGCTTCCCCATCCACCTCCTCTGTGTGCGTCTGGCTCCTAGCTTCCCCATCCACCTCCTCTGTGTGCGTTTGGCTCCCGGCTATCCCGGCTTCCCCATCCACCTCCTCTGTGTGCGTCTGGCTCCTAGCTTCACCATCCACCTCCTCTGTGTGCGTTTGGCTCCTGGCTTCCCCATCCACCTCCTCTGTGTGCTTTTGGCTCCTGGCTTCCCCATCCACCTCCTGCCTCCGTGCGCGTTTGGCTCCCGGCTTCCCTTACACCCCGGCCCGCAGGGAAGCGCAACTTTATCGCGCTGCTTCTACTACTGGAGAAACCGGCTGGGGAGAGGGGGCACCGGGGAAAGCAGGGGGCAACGCTGCGGAGAGGGGCGAGCCACGTCCCCTCTCGGTTTTCAGTCATCCGGTTCCTCCTACCCCGCGGGACGGGGGTTCCCAGACGCCGCCGCCGTCCCCCCTCATCCCCCCAGAGCACAGCCGAAGTTCCTTAGTTAAAAGCCAACACCTGCAGGCGCAACTCGCGGCGGCCGGGATGGCGATTCCCACCCTGCCCTCCCTTCCCGGCGCTCGGCAGCCGCCCGGCCCCAGATGGTTCCCGAGGCGAAGGGGCCGCGGGCGGGGAGAGCAGCGCTTACCTGGGGCCGCCGGCGTGGCTCGGCACGGGAGGGGATGGAAGGCGGCGTAGGGAGCCGGGAGCGGGCGTTGCGGCCGGGGAGGAGTCACGGTGCGGGGCAGGTGCCCGCAGGTGGATGCGCCGCCCGGCCCCTTCCTTCCTCCNACTCTCTGTGCTCGCGCGGTGGCCTTGAGGAAATTGCCCAATATTTTACCCTTCATCGCCAGGGCAAGAGATGGACAAGCTCCACCCGGAGCGGTGCGGGGTGGGCCGGCGCTGGCTGAGCCCTCCGCACCTTCCCCGCTGCGCCTCCTCGGACCGCGGTATCACCGAATCCACAGCGCCCATCCACCTCCTTCCTCCGTGCGCGTTTGGCTCCCGGCTGTCCCAGCTTCCCCATCCACCTCCTCTGTGTGCGTTTGGCTCCCGGCTATCCCGGCTTCCCCATCCACCTCCTCTGTGTGCGTCTGGCTCCTAGCTTCACCATCCCCCTCCTCTGTGTGCGTTTGGCTCCTGGCTTCCCCATCCCCCTCCTCTGTGTGCTTTTGGCTCCTGGCTTCCCCATCCACCTCCTGCCTCCGTGCGCGTTTGGCTCCCGGCTTCCCTTACACCCCGGCCCGCAGGGAAGCGCAACTTTATCGCGCTGCTTCTACTACTGGAGAAACCGGCTGGGGAGAGGGGGCACCGGGGAAAGCAGGGGGCAACGCTGCGGAGAGGGGCGAGCCACGTCCCCTCTCGGTTTTCAGTCATCCGGTTCCTCCTACCCCGC